>JACCGJ010017504.1:0-27493 GCA_013407085.1 Atriophallophorus winterbourni
TCAAAAAGAGTTTAACAATAGTTTTGTGGTTTTTCTCAGTAAAATAAGAATTGATTCATATTAGTAACGCCACAGTCGTTTTCGTGAACACAGGTTCTGTGAAAACTGTCATCAAACGATCAATGCTAACCGCGCGTTGAGGAACGTTTTTACGGTGATAAGATTTTTGTTCTAATTGTACCATATACCACCAATGACTGTCTATTAATGTAAATTTTATAATACGCCATTATCAATTATTTGTGCGATATTCGACTATACTTCGTGATCAGTTGCCATTCTGATAGATAATATATGTTTAATACAGGTTAGAAATAATTCTATTCAAATACTAAATTTGGCGTCGCGAACACAAATTCATAAAAAATTCAAATTGTAAAAACCTCGATATAATTGCAAATGCACAGAACTTCGTAGATTAATTTGAAAAGTTTCAAAATTTAGTGAACAACAAGCCGTAAAGCTTAACCCTTTGTCTACGGTAATTGGATTACGTATTTTATGATATTTTTGTGTTATTCTGCTCAATTATGGCATAAATAAAACACATGAATAATTTTTATGGATCAGATGCCAGCCGCCGCCTGACAAGTGCACTTTGATAGTGACTGGAGGTACCGACGGGAGCTAGTGAGCAATCAACTGCTTCTTCGAGGTGGTAACTAGAGTTACCGTCAGTAGACAAATGGTTAAAAGGACAAAAAGTCTTTTCATTTTCTGAAATCTCTTGGAAAATCTGCCTATACAGTGATATACGTCTTGTCGAAGCCCGATTCTTCCAACTCATACCCATAAGACTTTTTGAAGCAGCTATTATTGCAGAATATAAGACCCGGATACCTAAAAGCAACCGAAAGAGCGGAAGTTTATTCAAGGTTGCCACAGCCTAATCAAGGAATTCATGATTTTGTTCTACAGTTGCTAACGCAATGCGATTTCTATGAATTGTTGGAGATGCAGTTGAAAGATCGTTGATTGCTGGAATTAACAAAAGTGTTCTACAGAATGAGCTATTGAAGTTGCCAAATCGCTCTGTCAACAATGCATCACGCGTCAGACGTCACTCGCGTCATACTTGCCGATTATACCATGCCAAGTGTCACAAGTGCGAAATATTCTGTTATAATTAATCTGTTTGTCGAACTGATTCCAGCAAATTTCAGGATAGTTATATGAATCACGAATTTAAATCATTATCTCCTGCAGTGACGTCCTGCAATTCTAGTCACTTTCATAAAATTATTATTCGTGTTTCTAGGGGTGCATTATTCGACTGGATACGGTTAGCGTTGATTCACTTATTATCCCGAAGATATAAACCAGTTTGCTTCTCATGCAATAGTCCAATATTCTACCCTCCCAATAAAAGGTATTATTGGACATTTTTCCCCTGTTGTTAGATCATGTTTGATTTGAAATAAAAATAATACTGCCGGCTCTCAATTCATTCTAAATAAAACTAGTCCATATATTCTGTGTTAGAAAGCAATGCAAGACTTAGAAGGTAATCTATCTCTTTGCACATCGTGTGAAGCTACATCAGAGTTTAAGGATCTCATCGCAAATTGTTCGCAAGCAACAGGTGTAATGAGAACTCCTTAAATTTTTCTTGAAGTAAACGGAAATCCTGTGTTCCTCAAACACCTTCGCATTCTATATGAACATTGCGAACCTGATAAAAAGGCTTTGACAAATCTATGCTCTCAATGAAAAGATTGAAATATCTAATTGGGGTACAACTATTGTTAAACTATTGAAATCGGATGGAAACACCAGAAGTATTAGCGAGGATTATCGTATCGGGTAATAAGCGACTGTTAGGATGTGATTGTCACCTGTATGATGATTCAACTAACAAAATCGTGGTTTTGTGGCCAACCACATTGGTATACGCAATAATTGTATATGTATTACTTTGACAACAAACTTTGGAATAATCTGATTGATCGAATATCACACATTTTGTTGCTTGATAATCGTTGTTAGTGTTTGACCAAATAGATTTTGATATAGAACGTGCCTGCGTGTACTTACCGCAGTACAGAATGTGGGTTAGTACTAGGTTGCACAATCCATGGTAATAGTTGATGAGACACTAATATTGTTGATCATATTTCGCAGAGATGTTTTCACCAAAGTTAATGAAGAAGAAAAAGAAGAAGAAAACTTTATTCGTTAAAACGAATTTTCAGTTAATCAAAATAGTTTAAACACAGAATTTCAATACGAATAAGAGGGACGTCAAACATTGATGGGAAAATTTAAGATTGCCAGTCGCATTCAAAATCAAAACAGCTTCGGTTTCGTCTGCAGGCATAAGGCTTTGTGATTGTGATGGATGTTGGTGAAAAGTCATGCTGCACGATTTTTAATCCCCCATGTATGAGTTTTCTCTCGCATTTTTCTGACCGGCGCAGCAAATTCCCCATCCTTTAAAATAAAAATATTTCGCAGCATTAAAAGCGTCCTTCGTTTACATGTTCGCGACATGTTAAAATTTTCAAAACAAAAGGTTCCGTATTGACTGAAAAAATAAAAACGCATGAAAACATTAATTTTGAGCACGGCCGATTCAAAGGCCACGCTCCATATATTTTTGCTGTAATGCTGTAATAAATACAATGGAAACAAATCTGTCAGCATCCTACTTATTATTGCGAAATCTATTTCAACTAAACTCTAAATGTTGAAAATATATCTCGTCTTGGACTAATTTTACACAATTCTTATATCTAAAACTCATACATGTATATAAGTTTAACAACGAGAATATGAATAACAGTATTACTGATTGTTATTCGGACAGTCACCACATCCACCGTAGTTTCCAATCGCCCTCGGATTTGTGTAATCTCGAATAGGTTTGTTCCTCATTCTTTCCGATCATCTAACAGGTTCACTTGATTCAGTATTCTCGAAAGAATTCAGAGGTGTTGTGTTATGATTGCTAACACAACCAGTATGAGAACGCAACTGACCTGAATCCTGGTAGATCATTTGATTTGCATGATGCTTGTGCACATTTTCCTCTTCCAGATCAAGTATTTTTACCATAGCTCTTCCGTTCTTGTTTAAAACAATACCGGGGCTTGGACGGTAATCATTTCCATGAAAATATGATACTTCAGCCGATCCAAGTTCCAGCAGATTTGATCTTAAGGATCGAGATTTTGATAACATGGATGGTGTATTTCCAGTAGTTAAATGTTTACTATAATGATATTGAATCGAGAAATTCTCAATACAACGATCAAGTTCATTAAATGTTGTTGGAGAACAAGAGGAAATGGCACGTTTAAGCGTACCTACGAAGTTTTCGGCTAATCCATTCGACTGAGGATGTCTGGGTGCAGTAAACAAATGTCGGCAACCAAGTAAATGTAGCCACTGAGTAACACATGAAGTAGAGAAATGGCTCCCATTATCACTCAGAACAGATATAGGCACACCTTTGCGGCTGAAAACCTTTAGTAATGCAAGCATTGTGAAACCAAAATTGGGTTTATTAGCAAAGAATACTTCTGACCATTTTGAATACGAATCGATGATCATAAGAGCATAGTATTTCTTTAGAAATGGTCCGCAGTAATCCATATAAATATGTTACCAGTCTTCACAAGCTAATGGCCATGGAGTCCATTTTGGTGGCTTACGGAATAATTTGTGTTTACAGGAATAGCATGAAGAAGCAGTTCTACGGATATCAGTATCAATTTCAGGCTACCAGCTTCATTGTCCGGCCAACGATTTCATCTTTTAAATGCCTAAGTGTCCAGAATGCAAATCATCAAGTATTTGTTTGCGAAGTGAGGCAGAAATAACAATACGATCATTTACACACATGAGACCTTGAGGTGTGAGATCTAATTCATGACGCTGATAGTAAGCTGGATATTTTTTCTTGGATGTGGCTGACCAATCTCGTTTAACTGAGGCATTATTGGACCAAAATACTTTTTGTTTCAAATCTTTAATCTAAACGAAATACACGCAGCGGTTGAACCAACAAGCAGTCTGTACTGCCAGTCTTTTCAAATGTCACAGCATTGCGGTATAAGAAATCTACACGCGGAAATTGTTTTGCACTGCGATGTTCAATGATGTAATTATATGCACCAAGAGCTATGCTCCATCTCTAAACCACTGCTGCAGTAGTTTTTGCTAATGAAAACGTCGGATTGTAAATAAATTTCAGTGCTTCATGATCGGTTACTATAGTGAATTCATGACCAAATAAATATTTGTGTAAGCGCATCGCAGCCCAGTGAACAGAAAGCGCTTCTCAAAGAATCTGTTCTGCTTTACTTAGTCGACGTGAAATACACAATACCGGATGACCATTTTGCTCTAAAACAGCACCAATTCCATGAAGAAAAGCATATATGATTAAAACGGAACGCAAATTTGGTGTAAAAACCTTAAGTACAGCACTCAATTTCAATATTGATAAAAGATCCCGAAGTGTCTTTTCATGTTCGAAAGTCCACTTAAACGTTTAGGCATTCAGTAATGTAAAAATGAATTAGTAACCGTTGCAAAATTTGAGATGGATTTAGAAAAATATTGTAACACTCCCATTAGCGATCGAAGTTCACTAATAGAATTGAGCGATTTCATTTCCACCATAGGTTTAGGACGTTTAGGAGGTTCTGGTCTGAACGGAGTTCATTAGAAGATACACGGTATCCAAGACAACCAATCGCATCAACACAGGATTCAATTTCATGTTATAATGTTTGAAACGAGAGAGTAAATGTAATAAACATTGGGCATGAAACAGATAATCCAAACGGAAGAAACTTATAACGATATAATCCATATGACGTGTTAATGATTATAGCCTCACGTGATGCTTCATGAAGTGGTATGTGTAAATAGGGATTCTCCAGATCAATTTTCGCGAAAACACATGAACCATGTAAACGAGATAATATAGCTTCAGATTCCTCAGTCGTACATCTTCGTTTCATTAATCGAAGGTTCAGTGTCACTCTGTAATCTCCACAAACACGGGGCGTTTGACCATCTGTTTTCAGAAGTGGCCCATTTGAAGGCTTCCACTGGAACGAGAATTTCACGTTCACACAAAGAATTAATCATTTTTCGAACAGGTTCCCTTGAACCATTTGCAATCAGGCGACGTTTTAGAAATATAGGATCACCAGTTATTTCTAAATGAATAGGTTTTATTTTCGTGACACCGGAATGCGATGCACACTGACGAATTAAATCTTATATTGCATGAGAGTCAAATTATGATAAAGAAAATAAAGATCAAAGGGAAAAATTAATATTGAGAAATTTCAGCGATTTTAAGCTAATGATAGGTGGACCAGATTTCGTGACAATAAATGAACACTCAACTGGTTTTGCAGTACCATTTCTGACTGGAATGGAGAAAACTCCGACGACAGGTACATAATGTCCGGTAATGCCGTGAATCGTAATGTCAGATTGATGAATTTGAACATCAGGGGCAAAATGTTTCAAGTCATTTAATGAAATCAATTATTCCACACTCCCTTTATCAAGTATAAATTCTTTGGAACCATAACTAGTGAATAAACGTTTGCGAATATGAGACGCCGTGGATAGTAAAACTGATAAAGCTAGTGAGCTGATTTTATTTTTAACATTGACGACTTCTGTATCATTACAGTGCACATAACATGTCTCAGAATTCGCGACAAACTAACTGAATATGTCCAAGTTTACCACATTTAAAACATTTAGCATTACGAAATGGACACACACCTAAACTCCAAATGTTGAAAACTTATCTCGTCTTTGACTAATTTGACATAATTCTTATAACAAAACTCAGACACGCAAGGACTATTCTGACTCAATATTTATGGTACGTAACCATCGGATATTAACTAATAACCGAACTTTGAAACGCAGTGATGAAACTGTTGTCTATGTCAACTCCATTTACCACTCTATTGACCACATCTCACCTAGTTTATCATGTAGTGGATAGAGAGGAAGGGATTCTGAGGCTGCGTGTGTTCCAGTTATATCCACATACAATTTTGACTCCGATACAACCACAGAAGAACGAAGGCCGTGCGTGGACAAGAGTGTATTGTAATGAATGAATAAGTTGATTATGTACAAATGGTATTTAACAGATGAATATTGTTAACTAAGTTATCAAACAGAAAAATCGGTGAATGTGAGTGATAACGATAATAGGAAATCGGTGAATCGATATGACGTTATCGGCAATCGAAACGAAACGCTAATATCTAATTTAACAAATTAAAATGGAAGACTGCACGAAATGCTATAATCAAAACTAGAAGAATTATCATTGATAGATTTACCATCGTTAAATCTCTTAATACGTTGCATTTTAATCCACTATCTTTAACTTTTCTCGAAATGGGTGACTTAATTAATGCGTTTGTTGAAGCAGTGACTTCAACATCCCAAAGTTGAACTGTCAAGATGACATGCATCACAGTAGTTATTTACCACGTATCAAACACTAGAATTACTACCAAACTGAACGGATTAGAAATGACAATATTCTAGACATAGTCTTCACACTGAACCTATTCACATTGAACCTAGAGATAACTTATAGTTTCTGAATTGTGACACAAAAATATTATCATTCAAGCAAATATGCACCACTAATTATACGAAACTCATACGTCTCCTTATGCTAAGCACACTATTAATATCACATTAACTGGCAGCTAATCCTAAAATATAGCGAACGAGGGACTAGAGTTAAGTTTACGTCACTAGCGATTGACAGCGTTGTGCAACTTGAACTTGAACTTGAAATTAATTAACGTTCGGAATAATTTCACTACAAAATTCGACCTTGTAATTCGTATCTTGTTTGTACTTTCCTCACAATTTGTACAAAATATTTTGGTAACATGTTAAACATGTTTGACATTCTTTTGTTTGCTTAAAATGCTTATTTATTCACTTGATTCATAACTATACCTGTTATTGTGTTCAATAAACACCAACCCCATCTGCTCTCAGAAGAAGGGGATTTTATCTGTTTTATTCCAGATTACTCTCTTCAATAGTTCAATAGTTTATTGTGGTGTAAAAGCGTAGCTTAAAAATAACCACAGGTTGGTATGTACAGTGTGGTAGAAATAAAATAGTGAGTGTCATCTGTACGTGGACGGGGAGGCCTTATAGCGGGCCACACTCGCTTTGGAATTGCGCATTCCTTATATTGCGAGGCGGTAGCAGGAGAATATGGAGGCATCGGGGTGGCGTTAGACCTGGAAACAAGTAAAACTGACAGGTGGTTAGGAAGGGAATGAACGGAGTAATAAGGCAAGGAGGACAACGTACCTGAAAAATAAAGCTAGTACGCGATGCGGTGTAGTGGATCAGTGCTTATCCGAGAAAAACAGCGTTGCCTTCGCAGTACAGAGCTACTGAGCGATGGCACATGCTTGCATATCAGTGAAACTTGGACAATTCACGCAAGACATGAACGGAAGCGGAACATTTTCCATCCGTCACCTCTTGAACATGGCGTTTATGCCCATACCAACAAAAAACAAGTGTTCTCTAAAGCTAGTTTACAGATTATGTTCAATCTACTGCGACAGCATATGCTACACTGTCTGGGCGCTGTCTTTATAATTAAAAAAGTCGTATTTCAACTTTTGAAAAGACCAATTTTTTAATACGAAGACCCCCAACGAGCTACAAATAGTCTACTCTTAATTGCTCACTTTGGAAGCACAAGGCGAAGCTTCCTTTTCAAGCTGAGAAAAAGCAGGTACTGCATTCGACTGGTGAACCTAGTGTTATGTTTTACCTGAGTAGAACCCTAGTAATAATTACCCAAATGCTTAACACTGAAAACTTTTATGCTATTAGTCACTGTTGTTGTTGTTGTTGGCCTCCGTCGGTCGATGTCGACCATGGATGTACATCACATCGCATGAATTTCATGTTTTGCAGCTTTTTGAATGACTAAACAGTCCGATTCGGGAGGAACAATCTCTCCCGCAGCGCTTGCAACGATAGTCAGAACTCTGTTGTATTGCATCAGTTACACGCCGGCGGCGTGATCTGCGTTCAGCAGCCAAGAGCGTATTTGCTTTTGTTTTGTTTTGTGCGACTATCTCCTCTGGAGGATGAGTCGGCTTCAATGAAGGTTCTTGGGGATTTGGGTACAAAGCGGCGTCCCCAGCACCACTCGGCGTTTGTTCGAGTCAGCTTCTCTAGCCTTTGCACAACCAAGTGCGACCTGCAAGGCAGCAGGGGGTTGCCAGAAAGAGGTGGTCTACCAGACTCTGTTCCAGGTTTTTCCTCAGGGTTTTCTCCCGAAGCCGTTTCCGCGATCGGGTATCCCGCAAGGCAGCGGAGGTTTAAAATCAGGGTTTTCCTTCCCTTAGATGAAATGCCCTCCCAGGCTAACTAGCTCCATCTGCCCGAAGCAAACTGGTTTTCAGGCGCCAGTCACTCGCCTTCGCCCCTTCTCCTGTTGGTAGAAGCAGTTCCGCCGGGCTCGGGGAGCCACTCGTGCAGGCCAGAAGCTGGACTTGGTTGTCAGAGGCTATTTGAGACGCGTGCCATATGAGAGCATTTTATAAACAGTAGGAGCTTATCCCCACTGCCACCCCCGCTTGCAGACGACGCTTACACATGCCTCCAAAGTGAGCGGTCAAGAAGCAAGTTCTTCCGCAGCTTGCGGGTCAATGTCAAGAGCTTTTCATATCTCTTTTTGCAAATCTTTGTGCCGCAAGTGTGGTCTGCCCAATGGTCGACTTCCCAATTGCAACTCACCATAGAGGAGATCTTTCGGAATACGACCATTTTCCATTCTATAGACATGACCAAGCCACCGCAGGCGGCGCTGACGTAATAGGGTGAACATGCTCCGTAGACCAGCTTTTGAAAGCACTTCAGCGTTAGTCACTCTGTCCATCCACGATATGTTCAAGATACGACGGGTGCTTCGAAGATGGAAAGCATTCAGCTTCCTTTCGTGTCTTGCGTGGGTGGCCCAGGTTTCACTGCCGTATATTAAAGCATTTAGTACGCACGCGCTGTATACCCTCATCTTTGTCCTTTACAGTCAGCTGAGACCGACCTTAACGTGTGCGATGGTTTGTGCACTCTATGACCCATTGACTATGCTAGGTGGTGCTCTCCGAGCACCTTCAGAGTCACTCATACCAGGAAGGTCAATGGATAGAGGTCAGACGAACACGGTCTCAACCTAACCCGCTGCTTTGTGGGTCAGGCTTTTTAGCCAAAGGCTTTGGTCGATAACCCTAATTGTTCTCCTGTCTAGGCATGGGCGACCTGGCAGTATCCCAGCCCGCATACAACCATGACCGTGACTATTAATACGAAACTCAACTCCATAGCGCATCGGCCGTCGCGCACGATAAACAGGGTCGCCTTACCTGCTGCATACAGCAGGGCGGGTAAGCGAAAACAAGCTACTATTAGTCACTATTTACCAAGTAAACGGGTAGCAAGAACAAAGGCAGACCTTTCAGGCAAAGAGCTTTACCCTCTCTAACCAAAAGGGCGGAGGGGCTGCGGCTCATCTGTATTTATAGACTTTTTTGGCGAAACACAATATGGCCGACAAATTGACCAACCAGAATCGAGAATCATAAATTCTAAAATTTTCAAAGGTTATAATGAGTTTTTGAGGAAAATAATATTTTTTTGACTCCTAGATCACACCGACAGTGCAAATGCTGTCAATCAACCTTCTACTACATATCGCTGTGAACACTGCAGCTGAGTTTGTTATCCCCGAAACGGACGGTACATTCACGTTAAATGGTATGGTATGGTATGAAAGCACAAGCCTGATTCAGGCAAAGTGCCGTACAGCCAGAGACTGCACGTGGGCAAAGATACTGCCAGGTTGCCCAGGCCTAGACAAGCCAAATAGAAATGGTAGTGAGACTCCAGCGTGTTTCAGCATGCAGCTCATTATAGTTGGCCAATCAGTTTAGCACGAGGTTAACCGCACAGCACATAAATGTTGCACCGCTATTAGTGCACATACCGTGCAAATGTAATCCATACTCGACATCGTGATGGAGGCTAACACAAATAAGTCTGCCTCTAAAAATATGTGAACATATTTGTAGTACTATACGCTCTTATTTATGAGTGTGTCACAAGAGCGAAGGATTTAACTCGGTATCCCTTTCGTATC
Organism: Atriophallophorus winterbourni; assembly: GCA_013407085.1. Lineage (NCBI taxonomy): Eukaryota > Metazoa > Platyhelminthes > Trematoda > Plagiorchiida > Microphallidae > Atriophallophorus > Atriophallophorus winterbourni. Next base: position 10,181 of record JACCGJ010017504.1, read on the forward strand.
ATTTTAAGTAGGTATGGAGTAAATGCGGCGGGATTAATACACTAAGCCTTGCTCGTTTGAATGCACATAATGTCTCCTCAACAATTATTTCTTATGTTACAGAACATGCTTTCATGAGTAATTTCTTTTGAACCACAGCTGCGCCACTCTTGTCAGTACAGTATCTAATTCTTGATGCACCCTTAGTTTGCAATCATTTTTATGAAATTGCTTGTTTTCCATGTAATTTTCCCCAGTAATCCAATCGCTTATTTTTTTAGCAAAAATTTCAAGATGATATATAATGACGAATGCCCCCATCATACTACATAAACTGTAACTCAATTCAATGAATCAGTGCAAAAGTACCCCGGATGCTTTTCCAACTGAATTAGTTCCGCTTTGTGAAAAACATAATTTATACCTCAAACCGATTGCTCGTGTCAATTTGACTGTTCAGTTACCAACGCTTCATGATCCATCTGGATCGGTCAAAAGTTTCACAATATGGGAGATTATAGAAAAACTGCGTCGGCTATGCCCAGTTGTTCTTTCTCCTCCAACAGTTATCCGAGTTGCCCGTACAACCTTGGAATTCGTCCGTCTTGTTGCCGATGTTGGGACGAAAGCGGATATGAAGCGCGTCGTTACCAGTTTAGACAGCCAGGTAATCAATTAACACCTTGTTTATCAACACTGAATGCATGTTAGGTTTCCAAGAACTGACATTCAGGAGCCTAACTTTATTTGTTGCTTTTCCTTTTATACTTTGTTCTCTGCGCATCCTAAAATGTATTTAAAACCGAGCACATAAAACGAAGCCAAAAACGTAAGTTCACCATTTTTAACTTTGAAAGATAAATGTACTTCTGTTAGTTTTATTGATGGCAGTGATCGACAATATTCTAAGGTAATCAACTTAACAGATAGGCGAATCCCGCAGACGGAAGAAAGATAGTTGGAAACGCATTTAAACTTCTCGCTAAGTACGAAGGTCTCGAAAGCTGGGGATGTGATTCCATATATAGACTCTGCGTTGAACCGGCTAACACGGATATGCAATCGTGCAGCATTTTTGTGCTGTGCAGCTAACATCGTGCTAAATTAATTGGCCAACGGTAGTGAGCTGCATGCTAAAACACGGAGGAGTCTCACTACAATTTCTATTCTCCTCCTCATATCTGTCTAGGCCTGGGAAACCTGACAGTATCGTAGCCCACGTGCAGTCTCTGACTGTGAGGCACTTTGCCTGTATCAGGCTTGTACTTTCATACCGTACCATACCACATAATCAGGCAGATGCATTGCGAAATGGTACATTTAGTTATCAGAAAACAAAAACTGAAAGGATTAACCTAACTCGTGATGAATAAGAAGCATTTCAAGTGCCATGACAAGAAGAGGTAATATTGATTTCTTAGGCAAAGGCAAAACAACCGTGATTATTATTACCAAAAGTGATTATAGATATAAGGTTAAATCTCGCCTTGCCGAATATCCTATGGTGCTATCGACAACCATATATATATATATATATTGAAATTTTTGCTATATATATATATATATTACACAATCATTTAAAAATGAAAAAGTGCCACCATAGAGTTACGACGATTATGTTTAATCGTATGATAGTTTTTTCAAGATACCCGCGACGATACAGCTCACAGCGTGAAACTTGATAACCCAGAATTGATAATGCGCGGGTGTTAAACTTTATAGGAAAAGACTTTAGGCGAGAGATGTTGGAATTTCAAGGACTTATGAGAATGCGGTCAAAAAGTTGGATGGAATGGTTATCTCCACAATCTGGTGTCCGCTTCCGTAGAGTTAAAAATTAACATAAATGACCCTTAGTGTGCACATGGATCCAGCAGACTTATCAGTCAGCAGACGTTGTCACACACATGCTGCACACACACTAGACAATTAATGGATTACACAGCACACAGGTTTATCAATTGATGTCGAGCACAAACGAGCACCATATAAAAGCCCTCAAATCCCTTCGAAAGAAGTTTAGTTGATGATGTCATCTAACTTGATGACGAAACGTCCGAAGCAAATAAAACCCGCTCGGCGTACACCATTTGAACTGTATCCACATCCTGAGCTACAAGTATTTTCGTCCATATCTTAACCTTGGGATTAGTCAAGGAAATGAAATTTAATCCCGAATCCTGCTCAGGCTGTCACACTTTGTCTGACCAAGCTTCTGTGTAAGAAGCGAAACGTTACCAAAAGCTGCTCTAACAGATTCATAGCAAACTTTTTTGCCAATACTATGGATTTCCCATCGGTTTGAAATATCTTAAAATGATGATAATAATTATCATCGTCACACATCCATTCCAATCTCGCGATCTATTTCTCTTTTTAAACTAGTTACTTCTCGAGAAACCACACTTTAAGATATCTTGATTCTGATTCCAGTACATAAAGTTGAGCGGATTCCCTCAAAATTTGAGCGTACGCGCTTGCGAAGCACCTGCAGACTGTCCACGTCGTCACGATTGGGAAGCATTTTTCCGCGATGCACAAGATATGAATGAAACTGAACCAGGTGAAAGACCGGATACGATGATCCTCAGTGGATTACCGATAAGATGGTTCGCCGCCCCCGACACAGACAAACCCGATCCTGCAATTGTACAGCGTTGCTTTGAAGTGAGTGTTCTCTGCATATTTGTCAGGAATAGTTGGTCAAAATATCGAAGAGATTCGATATAAACATCCATAAATAGGCTAGATTTATCTTATCATCATTTCAATTTTGTACTTCATCTTGTATTGTCAGGACTGTGGCGAAAATGGATCGCTTTGATGTATGACAGTAAAAATCCGAATGAATATTCACGTCGAGGTGTAGGTATTCCAGCCCACGATGCATACGTTTCTTTATATTACGCGACAGATTGATGTGGTTAGCGAATTTCAAGTCTTTCAGTTGTCCATCGAGCTTCGAGATATATCGGCTCATTACACAAGCGATCACCATCAGTAAGATTGTCGGTGATAACAATCAGTTACATTGAATTGAATCAACTGAATCTAGAAACTTTGTTGAAAGTATGTATGTATGGATAAAATCACAAACCTGATCCAGACATAGTGCCGCAGAGTCATAGACTGTACGTAGCCTAAACTGCTGTCAAGTTGACCAGGCCTAGACAGATATAAGAGATTATATTTAAAACTTAAAAATGAATGACGATGCAACGGTGTTTGCCTCTTCATTGACTGCTTCACATTAAACACTTGGTTGCACCATGATCAACACAGGCTCGGTGATTGCAAAATTCAACTGTTCAGGTCTCGAGTAACATTTGAGGGCTCATTTACTTTTTTCAAGATGTTGGAACTGCTTTAATCGCACATTTGCATCATTCCTCTTCTACTGTTACAGTCGCTAAGGTCTCCTGTCTTTGATATCTTGTTGAAGCATTCCATCTTTTAGGTAGCTTGGTTTCTTTCTTTCGCTTTTAAATAATGAGTCGGCTGTTACAACATAGTTGTCTCGGAGAGCCACAAATCCCATTACATTGCCAACCTTCAAAAAGGAAACCGCTTGGATTATTTAGCTTTCAGACAAAGCGTTGGTGTCATTCGAGTGCCATCCAACGACCTCCTCTGGTATCTCACGTGGATTGTTCGAAGCCGAGCGTTTAAAACCGTTAGAAAGTGTTCAATTCATCTGCGACATTACTTATTTCACTTTTGTGCAACTATCTCCTCCTGGAGGATGAGTCGGCTTCAATGAAGAGTCTTGGGAATCTGGGTACAAAGCGGCGTCCCCAGCACCACTCGGCATTTGTTCGAGCCAGCTTCTCTGTCCTTTGCACAACCAAGTGCGACCTGCAAGGCAGCAGGGAGTTGCCAGAAAGTGATGGTATGCACCAACTAACCGTCTGCCAGACTCTGTTTCAGATTTTTTCCTCAGGGTTTTCTCCCGAAGCCGTTCCCGCGATCGGGTATCCCGCAAGGCTGCGGAGGTTTGAAATTAGGGTTTTCCTTCCCACTCAATCTAGTCCACTATTATATCCATGTTCGCCATTTTGTTTGTCGTGTTCTGCCGCATTTTTCTTTTGTGTTGTGACACTGAGCTTATTCAAGTCGTTTGTTGCTACTGTTTTTTTATTGCGGGTGTGCAATCGTGCAGTACTTCGTGCTGTGCGGCTAATACCGTGCTAAATTGATTGGCCATCGGTGGTGAGCTGCATGCTGAAACAGGCTGGAGTCTCACTGCCATTTCCTGTTCTTTTTTCTTCCTCATATCTGTCTAGGCCTGGGCAACCTGACAGTATCTTAGCCCACGCGCAGTCTCTGACTGTGCGGCACTTTGCCTAGATCAGACTTGTGCTTCCACACATACATACTGATTTTTATTTGTTCTAATAAGCACACAGTAAACTTGCACTTGTCAATTCTGACGCTTCGTTTGATATACCTATTGACTCTCGGCACCGAGTTACCCCTTTTTGATGGTTTATTATTGCATGGCTTATCCTAAATTATCAGTTGTCTGTAGTTGGGAAATATCCCATTCATCTAATGTTTTGACATCGTAGTGTCAGCGTTATGATATGAAAGCACAAGCCTGATCCAGGCAAATTGCCGCACAGTCAGAGACTGCACGTGGCGATGTTACTGTCAGATTTCCCAGCCCTAGACAAATATGAGAAATAGAAAATAAAGTGTCAGCGTTATTCATTATTTACAAGAAATTCTCTACCAATCGGTCACTAGGTACTCTCAGCTCTCGTTCACAAAATCACGCTTCCGCTAATTTACTGCTTGATGATGATACAAAGGACGACCACGAAACCTTGCCAGTAGAAATTATTATGCTCTAGCGAATAAGCTACAACCAAAATTCATGTTGCAGACGCAATACTCTTTTTATTTGAATGCTCCAAACGTCCTTTTTGATTCCATATTTGGCCTTAGTTTGATGTTCGCAGTTCGCTACCTCTCCGGTTCTCATAAATTACTGTTCAACAATGTCTGTGCTCATGATTTTACACACACACGGACTTACCGTAGCGCTAGGCTCAGTTGAGCGTATTCGTTTGCCTGGGTTGGGTCCAAAAGCTCCACCTAATAGTTGGCTGGAAACCTTACGCGATATGGCTACAAACCGAAGTCAGTAGCGCCAGTGTCATAATTTTTTATCCGGTATTATTTTATATAAAAAAAACACAAAAACAAAACAAAAAATCGCATGCAGTGAAACTACAAAAACAAGCTGCTTTTTTGTGCATTTGCTTTTGCGTATTTCGCTTGCCTGCTTTCCTTTACCACGCGCTTGAACGACACCATATCTGTATCAGATTGTGCAAATATATATATATATATATATATATATATATATATATATATGACACGCGCTTGCTTATCTGCTTTTCCTGCTTCATATTGCTTAGTACTTTATCTGGCTCCAGACTTGTGCTTCATGAGGATGATGATGATGTATGTGAAATCTGCAAGCATGGAATTCTCTTTCAGCACTTCGGTCCTATACGTTGCGTGGACATTCCGTTACTGGACCCTGTTCAAAATCCGGACATTGCGGACTCGTTTTTCAACACCACCGATGAACACTTTCAGGTGGATCCTACCACAAGATCACCGCAGAATTCAGCAACAACAACGACAACTCGCTTGGATGAGAAAGTTGGTGGATTTGGCAAGATAGGCCCCGGCACGATTTCGGTCATTGGCACCGAGCATGTTGCGTATTCTAGTTCCACCCACAAATCAACTCAGGAAACAAAGGACACAACAACCGGTCATCAGACGCCCATGACACCGTTGACATTTACCGCTTATATTCAATTCGCGGATTATCAAGGTTTCCTTAAAGCCATGACTGCATTACATGGACAAAAGCTTGCCTACACTCCGGTCCAGCCTATTGGAAGCATGGAGGGAGAGAACCAAGTTTACTACACTGCTGAGATTAAGGCAAGTTTCATCCTGTGAACCTTTTGACAATATTCCATATCTACAACTGTTATTCAATACAAAGTTAATCGTTAATGCCATTTCGCTCGTTAGCATATTTAACTACTGTGCTGCTGTATGCCAATTGAACACTTTCAGTATAAACAGGGGTGGTTCAATTTTGAATTGGCAAATCGACGTAATGGGATTTCGGCAGCACGGCGGATATGACAGTCGACTTTGAATCAGACAGTCGGGGCTCGAATCCCCACACGGTTGCATAGTTAGGGGTCAGCCCCATACCATGTTGCTAGTTGTATTTTCTTTCTCATATCTGCCTAGATCCGGGAAACCTGAAAGTATCTTAGCCCACATGCAGTCTGTGACTGAGCCTAGATCAGGCCTCTGCTATCATACATGCATTCATTCATTCATACATACATACATACATATATACACATACATACATACATACATGCATACATACATACATACATAATACATACATGCATACATACATACACACATACATACTTACATGCATGCATGCATACATACATACACGCATACGTACATACATACATATATACATACATACATGCACACATACATACATACACACACATACATACATACATACATACATACATACATGCATACATACATACATACTGTAATATGTCACCGAGGATTCCGAGCACCAGCTAGAAATGAAGCACGCAAATTAGCGGGATAGCGTATATTGAACAAGCGGGTACAAGGGATTCAAAACAATATGGCCGAACACACATATATATAGTCAATTCGAGTTTTTAAGGTCATCGGAGATCGACCAATCACGTTTAATCGTCTCGACCTTCATTGTGTGCTCGACCGTCAGAGGTTGGCCGTTCAGATGTAAATAGATCTGTGGAAGGAGAGTAAGAGTTAATTAACAGTGAACAATATGGCGGCCCTCTTAGATTCATTACATCATCCCCTCCTTCGAAAGACACTGGCCTCAGTGGCACCGCACTGCCCCCGTCGATTGGAACCTCAACCTCATGGGCTACGACATCTGCTGTTGTGGTTTGCAATGGCTCCAGAGATTTCTCGTTATGGGCTGGTTTCAGTCGGTTGATGTGCACTGTTTGCTGTTTGTTCGGGTCTCGAGAATCGCTTATCAAACAGGTGGTCTCCGAAATCATTTCAATAACTTGGAACGGTCCTCTCCAAGAGCGGCAAAACTTCAACGCTACACCAGGACCTGGGGCCCCAATATTCAACCACACCAGGTCCCCTGGCTGAAACGGCGAGCCATAGCAACTTTTGTCGTAGTATTCCTTTTGCGTGCGTAGGGAAGCACCCAAGTTTTCTCTTGCCAGCGCATGCGCTTTAATCATGGTTTTTCTTAAATTAATCACATAATCAGATGAAGGGGTCCCGTGTGTGCCAGGATGTGGCGACAGCATATCTGCAGGTAGTCGCATTTCTCTGCCAGTAATCATGAAGTGTGGTGATTGCTTTGTAGACATGTGTACATTCGCGCGGTAAGCAAGCAAGCATTGCGGGACTGCCGCATCCCAGTACCTTGTGTTTTCGGAGGAGACAAATGCCTTGAGAAATGCTTTCAGAGTTCTGTTTGTTCGTTCTACTAATCCATTGCCCTGGGGATGATAGGCCGTCGTTTTCGACTTGTTGACACCCAACATACGGCACAATTCTTTCATTAAAATGCATTCAAAGTTGCTTCCACGATCTGAATGTAATTGCATTGGGACACCCCATCTAGCAATCCAAGTGGAAAACAGAACCTTGGCTGTTGTCATAGCATCAATGCGTTCGACTGGCTCGGCTTCGCACCATTTGGTGAAATGGTCCACCATTACTAGAATATATCGGTTTCCACGTGATGTCTCTGGAAGTGGGCCGACTGCATCTATTTCAACCAGTTCGTTAGGATACCCTGTGAGTATACTTTGCAGTGGAGCTTTGAATTTGACCTTAGGGTTCTTGATTTGTGCGCATAGGTCGCACGCTTCACAGAAGTTTCGAATCTCTTTCCGTTGATGAGGCCACCAGTAGCGATAACGTACCGCATGCATCATTTTATTCTGTCCGACATGACCCAATGTCTCGTGCAATGAGTTCAATAACGTAGATACGGTACTCTCTGGTACGACCAGTAACGGACAATGTTCTGGCCCGTGATATACGTACAAAACGCCATTTTCCATACGCAGATTATCCCACAACGACCAGAGACAGCGCGTCTCCCAACTACAACCAGACATCTCACGTGAGGTCGGCCTGTTGTCTTTGTGTTTAATACGCTCGTAAATGAGAGATGTTGTCTCGTTTGTAGCTTGGACCTCGCTCCATTCAATGTCTTCACCAACCTGGAAAGTGAGGGCACCGTTAAACAGCGATGAACAGGAAGGGCAATCACCGTGAGGTTTCGATGGTATTCTCGATAATGAATCAGCATTGCCATGACGGGAACCCGGTCTGTGATGGCAATCGAAATCATACTCCTGCAATATTTCCTGCCACCGGGCAGTCTGCCCTTCAGGGTCTTTGAAGTTTCGTAGCCACTGTAAAGAAGAGTGGTCAGTTCGCACAAGGAATCTTCGTCCGAGTAGGTACGGCCTAAAATGTCTAACGAAATAAACGAGTGCAAGCATTTCCTTTCTTGTAACACAATAGTTTCTCTCGTTCTTCTTGAGGGCACGACTACCGTAAGCAATCACGTTTTCCTTACCATCCTTTCCTGTTTGCGATAAAACAGCCCCAATGGCTAATTCACTTGCATCTGTATCCAAAATAAAAATTCCGCCCGACGGTGACACATCAGGGTATGCTAGAATTGGCGCCTGGCATAAAGTCTTTCTGAGTTGAATGAACGCAGTATCACATTGTTCTGACCAAAAGAATTTACACCCTTTCTCAGTCAATGAAAACAGCGGCTTAGCGATTTTGGCGAAATCAAGAATGAATCTTCGATAATATGATGCTAGCCCCAAAAAGGTGCGTAGCTCAGACAGATTGCCGGGTGTGGGCCAGTGCTTAACACGGTCAACTTTGTCTGGATCACTTGATACTCCTTCGTTGGATATAACATGACCAAGATATTTCACTGCCTTCTGCAGGAAAACACATTTTTTAGGGTTCAACTTTAGGCCGAACTCTCTTATTCGACATAGAACCCTTTCCACGTTAGATAAGTGTTCTTCTAGCGTACGACCGTGAATAATTACGTCATCCAAATATACTAGGCATTTATCTGGAATATACCCTTGAAGAGTTTTGTGCATTAGTCTCTGGAATGTAGCTGGAGCATTGGAAAGGCCAAACGGCATTGTAGTAAACTCGTACAACCCATCAGGTACAATAAATGCGGTCTTTGCTCTATCATCGGGGTCAACTTCCACTTGCCAATAACCAGATGCTAGATCGAGTGTAGTAAACCAAGCTGCGCCAGATAGGGAATCAATTGTTTCGTCAATTCGTGGTAAAGGATACGAGTCTTTTCGGGTTACTTCATTAAGTTTGCGATAATCGACACACAAACGCCAGCTACCATTTTTCTTTTTAACTAGCACAACAGGGGATGCCCAAGGAGAGTTCGATGGGACGATAACGTTATTAGCAAGCATATCATTGATCATTTCCTTGAGTTCGTTCTGCAGGTGGATTGGTATGCGCCTAGAGGGTTGCCTTATTGGGTGAGCACTCCCCGTATCAATTGAATGATGTACAATCGAAGAACGTCCTAATGGCTCATTTTTCCATAAAAATACATCCATGTTTTTGTCAAGAAGTTTTTTTAACGAGGCTGATACGCTTGGCTGGATACCTTCTGATATTTGCTGGAACCACTCAATTTGCTCATTCTTAGTCGCGGTCGTTGTCGCACAATATCTTTCTGAGGTACCACCTTCAACGTTGAGAGGCATATACACATGGTCTACCCATAGACAATCTTGACAAAAGTCGATTGTCGTTCTCGTATTATTAAGAAAATCGATTCCCAGGACAACATCAAATGGCAGTGTAGGAACGACACAAAACTGTTGCACGACCGTTTGATTAGCCCACGTAACAGATATTATTATTGAGTTGTTTATCTGAAGATGACTACCATTAATAGCTCGCAAACGCATCGAATTACGGAAAGTTTTTGCATTGTCTACTTTGTCCGCAATATCTTTACGAATGAGGCAGCATACGGAACCAGAATCAATCAAGCAATAGCAGAGCTGTCCACCTATTGATGTATATATAACAGGGAGCTTCATATTAGAAATCTCATTCACATTCAAGGCGATTAATGAATGAGCAAAATGTTTCGACTTACTCCCATGAATGGTAGACTTCTTCTTGCGTCTGCAAAAGCGGTCGGTGTGTCCATATCCATTACATATGGAGCACTGCATGGGTTGTCGCCATGGACGACATTCCGGTGTCGGGGTGAACACGTGATTGCTTTCTTTCTTCAAACCAAAGGAGACCCCGTGAGACAATCTTTCACAGCTTCCATCCATTTGGTCTATGATTTCGCCAATTCTTTCCGCTTGATCTAAATCGGCAGGCGGTCGGAACATGAACTCTTTTCTAGCTTCAGGGTTTTCAATTCCTTCCAGCAATCTCTCCAGGATCTTTCGCTTTCTGCACTCGGTGGAATCATCTGGAAAAGCTGCGGCAGCCAGGGAACGAAGTTGGGCGATGTATTCTAGTACAGGCTCGCCCGCGTTTTGTCGCCGTTCATGAAACCGTGCACGGCATACAACAGTTGGTTCATTCCCAGAAATCCTTCGGCGTAACAAACTAAAAAGTGAAGTTATGTCATCAGGGATTTCGCAATCAGCAATTCGAGCAAAGGCATCGCGGGAAAGCAGGCTAAGAATTACGTCTGATCGTTCCATTTCAGAAAAATATTTTAAATATCTTCGAGTCTGGATTTCCCAAATACGATAATCATCACCGATAGAATATTTATCCGGCGGGGGTATTCGTGGTTTTCCATAATCGAGAGGGGAAAGTTGAGGAACGGATGGGTTTCTTTTGCCTTCTTCCTCCAATACGGGCATTTCAGGATCGAGTTGCTTTTCGAAATTCATCCTGGCGTGGTCGCCAATGTAATATGTCAGTCTCCCAGGTTGAAATCTGGCGTCTGTGTACAACATGTGTAACACTAACACCTCATTAATTGGATAGTGCCAGTGCATCATCGAGTGTATGATAGTATCCACCCGTTCCACACCAGCATTACTTGTCCTTGGGAGTAAGAATAGACCAAAATCGAGATATAAGCGAATCTGTATTTGTGAAATCAAATGATTTGTACGTGATTCAGTATCATCGTTCGCAAATCCAAAAGCATATACTTCAGAATCCCACTGGGCCACTTGTTGTGAGCTGTGAACACGTATCATAGATAACTCTTTCGATTTAGATGCAGCTGAAATAAACAACTCTCTATTACTGTCGTCATCTGACAATGCTTGTGCTGAAATAGGAAATAAGTCATCATCATAAGCTACAAACTGTTTCTTGTGTAAATTAACCTTCAAAGATAAAAAGGATGAAGGAAGGACAGAAGTAAGAAACAGCTTAATAATGGGACATGTATTTCTGATGACTAACGACTGAAAATAGTACGCCATACAATCGGACAAAAATTTGAACGGGAAAGCAACCGTTCGACCGGTAAAAGGTATATAGCGTTCCATCACAGCATGTTTTGCATCGCACAATGACAGTAGATTTTCTAGATACGTTGCATGTAAAGTTAAATTTAAGTTAAGATCCGTTAATAGAGTTTCTTGAAGTAATTTAGCTTTGTCAGTGCCTGAAGATAATCCCAATTGCATCATTAATGACTTATAAGTGCAGTTATTCGCCTTCACCGTGCTGTCGATAGAAAGTACCGACAAAACACAGTAACGTATAAGTTCCCGTTTGTGACTCAATGATAAAGAACTTAGAGCACTGAGCCAGTCACAAGATGCTTTACGATTCCTATAAGTCACCAATGGTAATAACTTCGATTGTCGGTCTGTTATAAAAGGGATTATCTCATCACAGAATGTTTCAAAAGATATACGCGTTCTCTTACTTAACAGAGATGATAAAACTCCAAAAAACATCAATTTACGATGAATAGGCAACCGGGTTTGTTGAATAAAATCCGCAATGCGTCCCAAATGCGGTTTTATCCAAAGATTGCAATTCGCCGTCGAAACGACGTTTTTTACGTAGCTGCCAAACCGATAGACATATGACTTTATTGAATCGTAAGCATTCTTACGATTTAACGAGTTAATCGAATCAGAAAGTGAAACGACTTTATTACTATCATTATTACTGTCAGTGGTAGGCGCTTTCAACTTGGGAGCCTCATTTTCCGATACAACGGGTGAATCGGTAGTTGGCTTTGGAACGGAAGCTGATGCTAATGCATCTAATTCGATTCGAGTTTCAGCTGGTGGCTGTGGTGAATGCGTTAACGATAAAGGGCGGTGAGTCAAATCATTTACATAATTATCATAATTAGACAATATGCAATACCATTCATTACATAATTCGAACAAAATCATGTTCGAATAAGCTTGAAAAACGGTGCCGTCAATAACGGCATGTCCAATGAATGTACCAAGTCTCTGAGTAACGCCTCGATCAATGAAAGCGATTCCTGAGCCTGGAACAAATTGAATTCTTTCCGCATGCGACAGCGGAAAGACACTCATCATGAAATTTGTTTATTTATTGATTGAATAGCATAAACAAATTTCATGATGAGTGTCTTTCCGCTGTCGCATGCGGAAAGAATTCAATTTGTTCCAGGCTCAGGAATCGCTTTCATTGATCGAGGCGTTACTCAGAGACTTGGTACATTCATTGGACATGCCGTTATTGACGGCACCGTTTTTCAAGCTTATTCGAACATGATTTTGTTCGAATTATGTAATGAATGGTATTGCATATTGTCTAATTATGATAATTATGTAAATGATTTGACTCACCGCCCTTTATCGTTAACGCATTCACCACAGCCACCAACTGAAACTCGAATCGAATTAGATGCATTAGCATCAGCTTCCGTTCCAAAGCCAACTACCGATTCACCCGTTGTATCGGAAAATGAGGCTCCCAAGTTGAAAGCGCCTACCACTGACAGTAATAATGATAGTAATAAAGTCGTTTCACTTTCTGATTCGATTAACTCGTTAAATCGTAAGAATGCTTACGATTCAATAAAGTCATATGTCTATCGGTTTGGCAGCTACGTAAAAAACGTCGTTTCGACGGCGAATTGCAATCTTTGGATAAAACCGCATTTGGGACGCATTGCGGATTTTATTCAACAAACCCGGTTGCCTATTCATCGTAAATTGATGTTTTTTGGAGTTTTATCATCTCTGTTAAGTAAGAGAACGCGTATATCTTTTGAAACATTCTGTGATGAGATAATCCCTTTTATAACAGACCGACAATCGAAGTTATTACCATTGGTGACTTATAGGAATCGTAAAGCATCTTGTGACTGGCTCAGTGCTCTAAGTTCTTTATCATTGAGTCACAAACGGGAACTTATACGTTACTGTGTTTTGTCGGTACTTTCTATCGACAGCACGGTGAAGGCGAATAACTGCACTTATAAGTCATTAATGATGCAATTGGGATTATCTTCAGGCACTGACAAAGCTAAATTACTTCAAGAAACTCTATTAACGGATCTTAACTTAAATTTAACTTTACATGCAACGTATCTAGAAAATCTACTGTCATTGTGCGATGCAAAACATGCTGTGATGGAACGCTATATACCTTTTACCGGTCGAACGGTTGCTTTCCCGTTCAAATTTTTGTCCGATTGTATGGCGTACTATTTTCAGTCGTTAGTCATCAGAAATACATGTCCCATTATTAAGCTGTTTCTTACTTCTGTCCTTCCTTCATCCTTTTTATCTTTGAAGGTTAATTTACACAAGAAACAGTTTGTAGCTTATGATGATGACTTATTTCCTATTTCAGCACAAGCATTGTCAGATGACGACAGTAATAGAGAGTTGTTTATTTCAGCTGCATCTAAATCGAAAGAGTTATCTATGATACGTGTTCACAGCTCACAACAAGTGGCCCAGTGGGATTCTGAAGTATATGCTTTTGGATTTGCGAACGATGATACTGAATCACGTACAAATCATTTGATTTCACAAATACAGATTCGCTTATATCTCGATTTTGGTCTATTCTTACTCCCAAGGACAAGTAATGCTGGTGTGGAACGGGTGGATACTATCATACACTCGATGATGCACTGGCACTATCCAATTAATGAGGTGTTAGTGTTACACATGTTGTACACAGACGCCAGATTTCAACCTGGGAGACTGACATATTACATTGGCGAGCACGCCAGGATGAATTTCGAAAAGCAACTCGATCCTGAAATGCCCGTATTGGAGGAAGAAGGCAAAAGAAACCCATCCGTTCCTCAACTTTCCCCTCTCGATTATGGAAAACCACGAATACCCCCGCCGGATAAATATTCTATCGGTGATGATTATCGTATTTGGGAAATCCAGACTCGAAGATATTTAAAATATTTTTCTGAAATGGAACGATCAGACGTAATTCTTAGCCTGCTTTCCCGCGATGCCTTTGCTCGAATTGCTGATTGCGAAATCCCTGATGACATAACTTCACTTTTTAGTTTGTTACGCCGAAGGATTTCTGGGAATGAACCAACTGTTGTATGCCGTGCACGGTTTCATGAACGGCGACAAAACGCGGGCGAGCCTGTACTAGAATACATCGCCCAACTTCGTTCCCTGGCTGCCGCAGCTTTTCCAGATGATTCCACCGAGTGCAGAAAGCGAAAGATCCTGGAGAGATTGCTGGAAGGAATTGAAAACCCTGAAGCTAGAAAAGAGTTCATGTTCCGACCGCCTGCCGATTTAGATCAAGCGGAAAGAATTGGCGAAATCATAGACCAAATGGATGGAAGCTGTGAAAGATTGTCTCACGGGGTCTCCTTTGGTTTGAAGAAAGAAAGCAATCACGTGTTCACCCCGACACCGGAATGTCGTCCATGGCGACAACCCATGCAGTGCTCCATATGTAATGGATATGGACACACCGACCGCTTTTGCAGACGCAAGAAGAAGTCTACCATTCATGGGAGTAAGTCGAAACATTTTGCTCATTCATTCGCCTTGAATGTGAATGAGATTTCTAATATGAAGCTCCCTGTTATATATACATCAATAGGTGGACAGCTCTGCTATTGCTTGATTGATTCTGGTTCCGTATGCTGCCTCATTCGTAAAGATATTGCGGACAAAGTAGACAATGCAAAAACTTTCCGTAATTCGATGCGTTTGCGAGCTATTAATGGTAGTCATCTTCAGATAAACAACTCAATAATAATATCTGTTACGTGGGCTAATCAAACGGTCGTGCAACAGTTTTGTGTCGTTCCTACACTGCCATTTGATGTTGTCCTGGGAATCGATTTTCTTAATAATACGAGAACGATAATCGACTTTTGTCAAGATTGTCTATGGGTAGACCATGTGTATATGCCTCTCAACGTTGAAGGTGGTACCTCAGAAAGATATTGTGCGACAATGACCGCGACTAAGAATGAGCAAATTGAGTGGTTTCAGCAAATATCAGAAGGTATCCAGCCAAGCGTATCAGCCTCGTTAAAAAAACTTCTTGACAAAAACATGGATGTATTTTTATGGAAAAATGAGCCATTAGGACGTTCTTCGATTGTACATCATTCAATTGATACGGGGAGTGCTCACCCAATAAGGCAACCCTCTAGGCGCATACCAATCCACCTGCAGAACGAACTCAAGGAAATGATCAATGATATGCTTGCTAATAACGTTATCGTCCCATCGAACTCTCCTTGGGCATCCCCTGTTGTGCTAGTTAAAAAGAAAAATGGTAGCTGGCGTTTGTGTGTCGATTATCGCAAACTTAATGAAGTAACCCGAAAAGACTCGTATCCTTTACCACGAATTGACGAAACAATTGATTCCCTATCTGGCGCAGCTTGGTTTACTACACTCGATCTAGCATCTGGTTATTGGCAAGTGGAAATTTACCCCGATGATAGAGCAAAGACCGCATTTATTGTACCTGATGGGTTGTACGAGTTTACTACAATGCCGTTTGGCCTTTCCAATGCTCCAGCTACATTCCAGAGACTAATGCACAAAACTCTTCAAGGGTATATTCCAGATAAATGCCTAGTATATTTGGATGACGTAATTATTCACGGTCGTACGCTAGAAGAACACTTATCTAACGTGGAAAGGGTTCTATGTCGAATAAGAGAGTTCGGCCTAAAGTTGAACCCTAAAAAATGTGTTTTCCTGCAGAAGGCAGTGAAATATCTTGGTCATGTTATATCCAACGAAGGAGTATCAAGTGATCCAGACAAAGTTGACCGTGTTAAGCACTGGCCCACACCCGGCAATCTGTCTGAGCTACGCACCTTTTTGGGGCTAGCATCATATTATCGAAGATTCATTCTTGATTTCGCCAAAATCGCTAAGCCGCTGTTTTCATTGACTGAGAAAGGGTGTAAATTCTTTTGGTCAGAACAATGTGATACTGCGTTCATTCAACTCAGAAAGACTTTATGCCAGGCGCCAATTCTAGCATACCCTGATGTGTCACCGTCGGGCGGAATTTTTATTTTGGATACAGATGCAAGGGAATTAGCCATTGGGGCTGTTTTATCGCAAACAGGAAAGGATGGTAAGGAAAACGTGATTGCTTACGGTAGTCGTGCCCTCAAGAAGAACGAGAGAAACTATTGTGTTACAAGAAAGGAAATGCTTGCACTCGTTTATTTCGTTAGACATTTTAGGCCGTACCTACTCGGACGAAGATTCCTTGTGCGAACTGACCACTCTTCTTTACAGTGGCTACGAAACTTCAAAGACCCTGAAGGGCAGACTGCCCGGTGGCAGGAAATATTGCAGGAGTATGATTTCGATTGCCATCACAGACCGGGTTCCCGTCATGGCAATGCTGATTCATTATCGAGAATACCATCGAAACCTCACGGTGATTGCCCTTCCTGTTCATCGCTGTTTAACGGTGCCCTCACTTTCCAGGTTGGTGAAGACATTGAATGGAGCGAGGTCCAAGCTACAAACGAGACAACATCTCTCATTTACGAGCGTATTAAACACAAAGACAACAGGCCGACCTCACGTGAGATGTCTGGTTGTAGTTGGGAGACGCGCTGTCTCTGGTCGTTGTGGGATAATCTGCGTATGGAAAATGGCGTTTTGTACGTATATCACGGGCCAGAACATTGTCCGTTACTGGTCGTACCAGAGAGTACCGTATCTACGTTATTGAACTCATTGCACGAGACAT
>JACCGJ010017505.1:0-14451 GCA_013407085.1 Atriophallophorus winterbourni
ATAAAAGTTTAACAAATCGCACTTTAATGATTGCATCCATGTGCTTCAAAGGAGGAGCAAAAGAAATTCTAATTGTGAAATGGAGAGAGGAAATCTCGACCGGAAATATATATTTGGTTATATTTGTTCCCCAGATATGTGTGTGTAAGAAGGAAGCACTAATCGATCTCAGTAATCTAAAGCCAACACAGTAATATTCGTATTCGTTGATTGAAGATCATTTCGTTGGATGAGGAAACGCCTACTGGTGGTAAAATGTTCCACAAAATGCAAGCACGGATTGCGTAAAAGTTACGATGACACGGTTTCAACAGGAATGTGGGATTTGAACGGTCAGATTGGAACCAAGTTTAAAGAGGTGTTTGAGTTGGTAGGACCTCGTACAGATTATTCGGTAGGTCAGGAATATACTCCAGATAATGTTGGTTATGGGTTTTATTACGTCCATTTTGATCTGAGACGAACATCATGAGCGCACGACGCCTTAATTGTACTCCCTATTCTACGCGACTATACACAGCGATTGAAGCTTAGTAATCTCTTTGCTGCGTTCAAAAGCGATATGTAGTACTCGATCGAGCGACGCCAATTGCACACTGTCGGCCTGATCTACCCTCAGTAGACAAAGAGGGTTCCTGATCGTCCCGGCTTTAAGTGGATGATTTACCTAGACCTACATGGGAGCAATCAAAAGCAAGTTCTTCCTAAACCGGATAGTCAAGATCTAGAACTTTAATATCTCTTCAACTAAACTATTTTCACTGAAAGTACGGACTTGCTGGATCTGAGTTCCCTTAGATTAGGGTTTTCGAATACAAACATTTTCCATTATATCGATTGTTCGCGAAAAAATAAAAGTGACTCGGTTGCAGTAGAGTGAATGTGCTTTACAGACCAGTTTTAGATCGCACATAATCAATTGTAACTCTGATCAACAAAGAAACTCCATAGCATTGTGTTGTACCATGCGGAAGAACATATTCTGCCCATTTAATTACATTCTTCCCATATTTAGCCTACATAACTTGCTACAATGAGACGAAGCATGCTGATTTAAAGTTCATAAAGTGTATTGAAAGCATTCTTGTGAAATTCGATCGTTTGCTTATGAGCTTTTAACATGGATTGATCGATCCTCTCAATGTAACTAACCATTTCATGAGTTGAAGGCATTTCAAGCATGTTCCAAAGACGGCCATATTTCGGAACTTGCGCTATCTATCCTCATATCTTTTGTTCTAAGGCCTCCTTCGGTGGTTTAGGCATAACGTACAAGTATTTCTCTTTGTAAAAACTGAATAATCGTCCACATGCTGTGTACTTTATCCAACAGCAACAGCAATTCTTTATCAAGGGTGACTGCTTTTTACCAGCAATTTATATCGCATAGACACCTATAGCAATATTTTTATAAGTTTGAAAAGTGACCCGATTCTTGGAAGGAGAGTGAAGTAATAAAAGTATTTTTGTTACTTTTTGGAATTTGATTTTTCACAAAAATATTGATTTATTAGAGGTCACTAGAATGTCTAATTTTCAGTCACTAGTATATCCGGTTATTTCCGGGCATATTCTGTCGCATATATTTATATTTACAGTTTTGGTAGTCGATATACTGATTGAAATTCGATGTCAGTTTTCAAAAATATTTTCTTAACACGAGTGAGTGTTCGTCTCGTGTTATAATCATTTTCCGATGTTGTAGTATGATTCATCTGGACCACCACGCAAGACTCGAACGGAAGCTGAATGCTTTCCATCTACGAAGCATCCGTCGTATCTTGAACATATCGTGGATGGACAGAGTGACTAATGCTAAATTGCTTTCAAAAGATGCTCTACGGAGGATGTTCACTCTACTTCGACAGCGCCGCCTACGGTGGCTTGGCTACGTCTACTAAATGGAAAATGGTTATATTCCGAAAGATCTACTGTATGGTGAGTTGCAATCAGGAAGTCTACGATTGGGTAAACCGCGCTTGCGGTACAAAGACGTTTGCAAACGAAATATGAAAGCTCTTGGCATTGACCCCGCGAGTTGGGAAGAACTTGCTCTTGACCGCTCACATTGGAGGCATTGTGTAAAGCGTGTAAGGCTGAAGAGAAGCAGAACTGCCACAGGTATTTTTATTCTGTGCGTATTTGTTTCGCTTGGAATTCCCTGCCAGCCAATTTGGTAAGCTCAAACACTTTTTCTATATTTAAAATAAAACTGGACTATTTCCTGAGAGCCAATCCAAATTATGACTCGAACTATTTATAATCTATCGTTAGCAGAATTATTTTGATTTTAAAATATTCCTACACACATATACACATATACACTTGTACCTATAGTTTAACTGCATGGTTATTGTAAAGTAATTGCTTTTGCAACCATAAAATCTTGAATCTTGAATCTTGAAACTTGGATGCTGAACGCAGATCACACCACCAGCGTGTAACGGACGCCGATAGAGTTAGTTCTCCCTATCGTTGCAAGCGCTGCGGGAGAGATTGTTCCTCCCGAATAGTACTGTTCAGTCATACGAAAAGCTCTAGAACGTGAAAATGTATGCGATTGTAATGTACATCCATGATCGACATTGACCGAAGGTGGCCAACAACAACAAGTATGATTCATCAGAAACCATTTTCAGCTCAGAAAGAATTTGGAGATTACAAAGCGATTAAAATGCGAATTAGCTATTGGAATATTTTCCCAATCAGGTTATTGTGGTCTCAATGGTTCATGATCCCTTTCAATTCCAATACTGTAACCCGTTACCAGAATTTGGATTTATGAAAGTTTTGCTAATTGATTATCACTTTGCACAACCATCAATTTTACATTGTTACCTCCAACATTCCATTTCTCAGTTGATTTCCCGCTGGAAAGTTTATCAAGAATATTGAAGGTCCTTGGCTGCGAAAAGATATTGCTCTCTTCGAAAAAATCTATCACAGAGCGGCAAAGTTAGAGATGGATCTTTGCAGTGTTTCGAACACTGAAAGTTTGCCACATCTGAGTCTGTGTCACTTTACTTAAAGGAGGATACCGCACAAAATTATTCTGATCTATAGAATTGTGCCTCACAAAGGACATCAACTAAGACACTTGCTTAGTGTGTGTGATAAGAAAGTGACTCGCGGTAATACCTTATACATTTACATCCCAGATTCCTGTATTTATTGTCGGTGCCAATTTTTGTCATATTGTTGTTGTTGTTGGCCTCCTTCGGTCGATGTCGACCATAGATGTACATCATAAACGCGTGAATGTTCAAGTTTTGCAGCTTTTTGAGTGACTAAACAGTCCGATTCGGGAGGAACAATCTCTCCCGCAGCGCTGGCAACAATAGTCAGAACTCGGTTGTATTGCGTCAGTTGCACGTCGGCGGCGTGATCTGCGTTCAGCGGCCAAGAGCTGTATCTTCTCCTCCCCAGCATGCAGACGACGCTTTACACAGTGCCTCCAATGTGAGCGATCAAGAGCAAGTTCTTCCCAACTCGCCGGGTCAATGCCAAGAGCTTTCATATCTCTTTTGCAAACGTCATATTGTTTTCTGGAATTCCCTACTTCAACATGTGGTGGACTCTCCTTGCCTGGCCATGTATTAAACGTAATGGGTCTTAGACATGCAACAGAACATCATTCGTGAGCCGCACATTTGATATACTCCAATTACTATATACTATTATTTTTTCACATTTTCACTAATACCGTAATCCACTGGTATTGTTAAGTGGTAACTTTGGCAACAAACACGCTGATAAATTCCATTATGTACCAATTTACATTAAAGGCTATTTCATGCATCGTTAATGTACAAAATTTACCGCATTAATTCCCTCCTCAAACACGCAAACATGGTAGGTTAAATCTAGATAAGCCACTCCCCTAAAATAATTAATTTCCTGCTAAACCAGACAAAACAGCGGTTAGCCTAATTACATTTTTATCCATACGTGTTGGCTAGACCTTTGAATTTTTATTGACAAGCATTATTGATTGAAAATAATTTTGTGGTCACTGTGGCGTTATTCTACAGGTTTGGGTTTTAAAATTTATGGTTGAAAATTAATTGACTTTGCAATAACCATGGTCAATTAATGGGACCTATGACTGAGATAGTTTATTAATAGTTGGGGGGGCAAATTTAGGATTGAATTTCGAACTGAATTTAGCTAAAGTGATTGAGTTTACCAAATCAGCAGGTGAGGAATTCCAAACAAAACACACACGCACCCAATAAAGATACCTGCGTTTGATGTGTGGTATTTCTAACTTGCAACCATGGCCACTAATGTTGCTTGAAGTTCGAAGGTGGAATAATTTATCGAAAGGGGTGGAAAACAGTAGTAAGGATTTTGAATGCAATGATAAGATCGCCTCGCATTCTCCTTTGTTCAAGTTTCCTAAGATCTAGTTGCCTGAGTCGCTTGAAGTATAGTGTGTTTTCAAAACCATTGACAAGCTTTGAAGCTCTGTGATATGAGCTCACCATAGAGTAGATCTTTCGGAATACAACCATTTTCTATTCTGTGAACGTGACCAAGCCACCGCAGGTGGCGCTGTCGTAGAAAATTGAAAATGCTCTGTAGACCAGCTTTTGAACGCCCTTCAGCATTAGTCACTCTGTCTATCCACAATATGTTCAAGATACGACGGATGCTTCGTAGATGGAAAGCATTCAGCTGCCGTTCGTGTCTTGGGTGGGTGGTCCAAATTTCACTGCTGCACAATGAAGCATTCAGTACGCACGCGCTGTATACCATCATCTATGTCTTCACAGTCAACTTGCGGTTGCCCAGACACGTGATATCAAATGAGTTTAAAAAGGCATTTACCTTTACAATAACCACATGCTCGAAATAAAGATACAAATTTATATAATTATATACATATGAACTTTCCTTCATGGCTTGACAAAGGAAAATTACAAATTTGTCAATAGGTATCAGCAATATCAGGGTTCAAGGTAATTCAAGGTATTAGTGATCTAAAAAGCAAACACTTTGCAGTAACCATAGATTAAAAATATTTGGTATGCATACAAAGAACAAAGCGTTTTTGTCAGTATGGAAATTAAGTTTGTTTACTGAGTAGCGAGGTTGGTTTTAGTTAATATATACCTGGCAAGTTCAGCCTTAAACATGTTCAGGCTTGATGTATAAGTAATATTTGGGGGCAGAGAGTTCCATATAAAACAAACTCGGACGACTAAGAGGAACCTTCAACAATTTGATCAAGAGTATGGAGTGGTTCACATGTTGCTGTGAGATCTGCTACCATGCCGATTAAACAGGTTTTCAAGCGGGTGATTCACTGTAGGCAGAATGTTGAACAAAAGCACTGGCACGGTGGTACAAAATGTCAAGTAGGTTCAGAGCTGCAATCTTCTCCTCGTATGGCTTATTGTACCGTCTAGTCACTAGTTTTGTAGTACGGTGGTATACACGTTGCAGCACGCATATAAACGTCAAGTTTCGATTTACCTGAATCAAAGCTAGTGGAGGTTACCTAATTGACAATTAGCGCATTCCAAACGAATCACGTAAATATCAAATAAAAATACCTACGGCAGTTCCGTTTGGAGTTTGGTATTTCCAACATGCAACCGTGACATGGGATGTTACTAACAGTTGAAATAACTTATCTGGGAACTGGGAAACAGTAGTGAGGATTCTATATATGTCAGGATAAGTTCGCCTCACATTCTTTTTTGTAAAAGGATCATCAGAATCTTTCAACTGAGATATATTACAAAATACGGTCTGCTAGCCTAGAAGCTCACTGATATTGACAGTCCAGAAGCAAATTATTAGATTCGAAAAACGGTGTCCAGTATTCCGCAATATATTTTATAACCGGTTGTGTGTACCAAAATATTCATATGCGTGCACTTCCATCGCACGCACCCCACGACCGGTTTCGTGCTGTTTGCACTCATCAGGTAGGGACAGTAACTTCAGGATCCGTATGTGCTTGAAACAGTGGAGAAATGGTAAACAAGTAGCGCTTGTATTCCACTGTTGGATAAGGCTGGTACGACCAACCTGTTCAAAGCATGTGTCCAAACACATGTTTAATGGGGTTAAACCCATAACCATGAAACAAAATATTCATTTGCATGCTTTCCCGTCACAACACACCCCACGACCGGTTTCGTGCTGTTTGCACTCATCAGGTAGGGACAGTAAGATCAGGATCCGCATGCGCTTGAAACAGTGGAAGAATGGTAAACAAGGAGCGCTTGTATGCCACTGTTGGATAAGGCTGGTACGACCAACCTATTCAAATACGTACACATTTAGATGGAGCTTAAACCCATGGTCATGAAAAAATTGCTAATTTGCATTGGACAGTAGGATCAGGATCCGCATGCGCCTGGAGTTTGGACGTTGTTAAGTAAATTTGGGAATATCTTTGAAAAGATCACAACACTGATAAATCGAAGTGGAAACTGCTGTCAGGGATATGATAAATGGGAAATTTCCATAGATTAAGTCCACTTTTTGATGTTGTTAAGTTTTATGACAGCGGCTTTGGGGGTTTAAATTGAACAATTATTTCAAGATGTACAGGCTAGAGTGAGCGCAAAGTACGTGAACATAAAATTTGCACTGTCTTTCGTTATCGTTTGCCTATTAAATTCTCATTATTATGAAATTTTACCAAACGTTTAAAATTCAGTCAATGTTTGTTATTTAACCATCATATTTTTAATTAATCAATTAAAATTAATCAACACAGGTTTAACGACAAAAAATCAATTTTGTGTGGAGTTGATAAGGTGACTGGTAGAACAGTATTAGTATGGGATTTCTGACGGAATTATTCAGAGATAACATAGAAAGCTTGAACACGGATTCAAACAATTGCAATGTCACGACAAATGTTAGTGATTTTAACATCGAGGTTCGTTGTATGAACCCTATGCAACACTGGCATTCAAGTATAACTTTGTTTACCACATATCCACTGATACAAGTTATACTGAAACTAATCTTACTGTCTCCACCTGATGACGGCAAACGGCCAGAAACCGGTACTGGTGTGCAAGGGATGGGGATGTGAGCACCACAATACATTGGTCTTTTATAAGCGCCCCGAGCGCTTGACAGGTAATCACTTTGTGTTTCTGATTTTAACATCGTGGTTGTTTGTAATAAACTTATTTAACCTTGGTATACAAGTAAACATTTATTAACCTCTGCTGTTGTTTAAAGTTGAATCGCATCTCTCCTCACATTTTTGATTACTCACAACTTTTTTGTCATATTCCTGACATCCAACGCTGTTCAACTTTCTACTTCAAATGTTTCTTGTAGTTGAAACTTTACGTCTCAATTTTTGGAGTACAAAAATCGCAAACCTAGTCATTGAATGCAAGTGATGGAAAATGTATAACATAGCAATCTTATTAGTTCGCATTGGCTAATTTACCTTTGAGAAGTTTCAACGTTAATATAACCGTTTATTGTATAAAGAATCTGGCAATATTTTATTCAACTCAAGTTTGTGGTCGATCAGTTTTCTGTAATTAAGTAAGCTATAGGTGCATGTTGAATAGGATTCTTACAAATAACCACGATGTTCAAACACAGAATCACAAAGTGATCCGTGGCCAAGCGATCGAGGCCCAAATAAAAGACCAACGCATTGTGGCGCTCAAATCACAATCCCTTGCACACCACAGCCAGTGTCTGGCTGTTTGCCGTCATCAAGTGGAGACAGTACGATCAGGTTCAGTGAGCTTTGAAACAGTGGTAAATAAAGTTATACCTGTATGCCGCTGTTGTATAGGGTTTTTACAAAGAAGCACGATGTTCATATGCGGAATCACAACGCGATTTCTGGCCAAGCGCTCGAAGCGCTAATAACAGGCTAATATATTGTACTGCTTACATCTCCTTCACTCACAGCCAGAAATTGGTTGTCGTGTGTAAGTGAAGGGAACGTGAGCACCATAATATTATTTTTCCCCCAAGGTTTATTAATGGGTTTATTCATAGATGATATGCGGGTAAAAAACTATGCTTAGCAAGACCCACAAATATGTAGATCTTTTCGGATGGTTAAACATTTTCAAAACTATTGTTAAAATTTATTTTCAAACGTGAAAACATATTTGTCCATATAGGCATCTAATGATTTCTTGAAAACCTCAATGATTCGCAGATGTAGGCCACGTGAGAGGGAAACTGTTCCACAATTGCACATTGCGAACGGAAAATGCATAGTTGCGCAGTTCAACCTCCATGCTGCGTTAAAGTTTGATTGGTGACTCACGCGAATGCCGTTAGTGAGAAAGATTGTAACAATAGTGCATAGTATAAATTACTTGGTTATGCACTGTCCAAATGAAGATTAGTTGCTCGGCTCGTTGGCCATCTGTATTGCGCTAGATGCGGTTTCCATATTGTAGTCCATTTTGTTAGGTAATTCCAAAAAATGGTGGGGGACGAGTCTTTGGCGACTCTGCGCGCGTTATCCATTGTTTGACTTGGTAATTTTTCACCTACTGAACTTAAATAACTGCCATCGCGATTATATCTGTAAAAGTACTGAAGCTCTAATACGCTGCATTCCATGTCGCGGATTCCGCTTCTAGCTACGAAAAGAACAAAGGAATCCGTTGTCTATTTCGACGCAACATATATGTATTCTGAAGTTCGGCATTTTTTACGATTTCATCAATGCAGGTTATTACACAAAGCCCTTTTGTTTTGCATATCAGAGATTGTTTGTGAGTTTATCGCACAGATTATAGCCTCTCCTCACGGATGTGATTGCTTCAATGTGAGGCATAAACCAGCTCCAAAAATTCATAGTGGTAATTATGGAGTGCAAATACATTGTGATACTTACTTACTTTTACTTTTGTGCGGCTTGGGCTCCACATTGGATTAGCCGGCTTCATTGATGCTCGGATCGCACCAGCCCACGCACGTCGATGCGAGGCGAGATCGTTGCAGATCGTGATCCAGTCTCGTTCCCACGTGCGAACTCCGTAGACTGTACGCAGACCCAGGGTGTCTACATCCTCTTTCACAGTTGACAGCCAGGTTTTCACTTGACCACCTTGCCGCCGACGCCAGGTGCGAACGGGTTTGGGGTCGAGGACGAGTTTTGGAAGTGCTGTGTCTGTCTTTCGGAGGACGTGGCCAAACCATTGCAGCCCTCGCCGTTGTATGTGAGCGGAAAGTGGAGATAGTCCGCTGCAACGCTCTCGTACGGCTGCGTTAGATACTCGGTCAGTATATCGGATGCCCAAGATTACCCTAAGGCACCAATGGTCGAACACTTCTAATGTGCGTACATCCTGTGACCTTAAAGGTCATGTCTCGCATCCATAAAGCAGTACAGGGCGGATCGCTGCTTGATAAACACGCGTCTTAGTTTTTAGTTTCGAATCCATGGGGTTTGATCCTGCTCACGTGTGTATGGGCACATGTATTTAAACAAGGTTGGTTGTGCCAGCTTTATGCAACAGTGACTTACAAGTTCAAACTGTGTACTTAAACTAATGTGAGTATAAGAACAGGCGTAGGTTAAATTCTTAAGGTAAGCTACGTCCACCAGGCTGTGTGTGACAAAAGCATCACGATGTTACATGCGGTAGGTCAAAGAAGAAGGAACGGGAAGGTTCAAAGTCCTCGAAGAAGAGCCATGCTACGGATGGAGGAAGATGTGGCAAACAAACAAAACAAGTAAATAAAAAACAGTCAAATGGAAAAATCACTGAAAAAGTTTTTAGATTGTGGTGCTCACATCCCCATCCGTTACGCACCAGTACCGTATTCTGGCTGTTTGCCGTCATCAGATGGAGACAGTAAGATTAGGTTCAGTGAGCCTTGAAACAGTGGTATAGTGGTGAACACAGGTATACTTGCATGACACTGTCAAATATAGTTCTTACAATGAACCACGATGACGGCAAACAGTCAGAAACCGGTTGTAGTATGTAAGGGATAGGGATGTGAGCACTAAAATCTATTAGTGTACACGATACTTTTCGACAAATGCCTTTCTAGTTTTGACTCGTTTGAGAAGAACTACTGCTGACAAATTCGTTACTTGGTCATGTGCCCACTCTCTCTTTTCTAAGATATCAAGGAAAAGGCTCCCATAGATAGCCAACAAATTGAGCTGCTGTTATATCCGACACCTTTACTACTAAACAACACGGTTTTTTCCGTATGACACCTGCTAAAACAACCTTTTCTCATCTTTATTAACTTAATGAATCGGTAGACTGAATTCAAATTTTAACGCACTGCCCTCCAGCAAGATTGTTCATTATTTTCACTTAAAGCTCGTTCTAGTATCTAACAACCGAGCAACGATTACTTTAAAGCACTTTAGTTTATCTACTTCAGATCCCACACGATCTTGAGCAGAAAAACAATTCCCCTAAAGAGGTCAATCCTGACGGTGATCCGGGAGGGAGTGCAAATCGTTCCCTTGGAATTTGCAAGAACACCATCGACACTTGTTGAATCGTAGTGCCGCACTTTGCTTGAGGGAAAAGCACGCACTAGCGCAGTTGCACGGCAGTGATTCTGGTATGCGGTTTAATTGGAAAGTTGAAGAATTAACGAATGACTAATCCCACATGGTTACGAATTTGATTGACATCAGCGCGCTTCATCATACACACATGTGGGGCTGGTGCATAATGGGGAATGTTCATTATTATGTGTTAAACAGGTAACCAAACCTAAGTTGGAATATGAATCGTTGCGCGACGAAACATCAAATGGTTTGAACAGTCTCAATGACACTTTAAAGCTTAAAGGTTCAAAATTTCATGGTGAATAAAAAGCGGTTAGCATTACAGTTAAGCTCACGAGAGGATTTAGTTATACAGGATAATAGATATCTAATGTGGTCAATATTAGAACGCATAACACATTGATAGTTATACAAATACTTTTCAAATCAATTGAGACTTTGCTTAATTTTATGTTCTTCTCGCAAAACGTTCCACGTGGTGCTTTATTTTGCAGCCCCATTTAGCCCATGTTTATTGGGTTTTCACACAGATTCGCGCTCATAAAACATGACCTTGACCGCAAAACCGACTTGACAACGGTGTCAAGGCGGTCAACTGGTGACCTGGTTGTTAAGGTCGAATGATGATGTCGATACCGTCTACGCTATTTGGAGATGGGAACGTGTCTGATTAACAATGGTTGACTCGCGTGGGCTGGTGTGATTCAATGAAGTAGATAATACCCATAGAGCCAGCTATACAGAAATTAGTAAATAAATCAATTTCAACACCATATGCAATTCCAAACCTCTACGATTCTCCGGATGATCATGCCAGTCTGATATACTTGCCCAATCTCCGTGTATTCTTCTTTCAGCGGTTGACGCTTGTATTCACATTCCTGATGGCAAGGAGTTCTTACCACAAACAAGTTTCAATGACGACAAGTTTCCTAGGTGCTTTAACAAACCTCTCTGTACCATAGATGGGGAGTACACAAAAATCCATCACCTGATTGCAATTTCTAACCTATAGCATGAAGAAAATGGTGTATATGGTGCTTTCAGCTTCAGAAAGCCGTTCTTCTACACGGCGGGTGCGTTCAGATTTCGTTAGCGTTCAGGTTACAATGTCGTAGAGTAAGACATTTGGCAGACGTAAGTTGTTTTTTTGAGAACTTTAGTCCACACTGTGATATTATGTGTGCATCAGATACGCACCTTCAAATGAGTATTATTGTAATCCTCCTTCTCTTAACGCGCGCTCTCTTTTTTCTTTGAAAGCGAATGCAATCAGCTTTAAGCGCAACGCCAAGTGTGCCGATATAAAACATTGAAACATTGGATGAGTGGTCACAAATATAAACAACATATTCTCCAAACCTTGCTTAAACAACAATGCCCATCAGATCTAATCGGTGTTAGCTTACACTGTATCCGATGGGAAGACCTGACACGGAGATCTGTTCGGTTGGGCGACCACAACAGATATTGCTGGCTCCTTCTGAACTGGTCGGGCAAACAAAGCTACTCAAATGTGCCAGTCTGGAGAACATTTCATAGACGCTTAATTGCGATCGGTCAAACGGTGGACGGTAGCCCAGGTCGTTAAGGCATGGGACTACAATGGTGGTCGGGGGTTCGAACCCCACCCCCGAAGCGGAGGATATGCACTGCTGATGAGCTCAAATAAGAGCGAAACTCGAGTCCAGTGCTTCCATTATGGACCGTCGTGATCAACTTTGTGAATAGTTCAATGGGTTTGGCACGGATGAGTGGTCACAAATATAAACATTGAAACATTTTTGAGGCCGAAATGAACTTGTGATCAGCATTTCAATGTAAACCATAATCAACCTTTGATCTCATATTTCAACTACTCTACTGAAAGATGAAATTTGGAATTGGATTGGCAAAATATTTACGGGGTGTAGTCGACTTCGGTGAGCTGGTTGCAGTTCGCAATTGGGTATTTTTTAAACTCGTACGCACCCTCTCAAGCTTGTGTATGGTTAACCTATAAAATAAGGATCGTTACTCTATTATTAATTTGGAGAAAATACGAAAGATTTACCCAATGGAGAGATGAAACCAGGAAGTACAACTTTAGATAAGCCGCAAAGACGTTTGTAAAAAGACATATAACCAATCTAAATGACACCGGGAAGTGGAAGGCGAGTTGATGAGGTACTCTGGAAGCATAGGGTAACTTTTCATTTTCAACCCAGGGAAGGCAGCTACTGCTTCCAACTGCCGAAAACACATAACACTGAGATCGTAGAGACAGTGTCGATAGATCAATTACTACCTATCGCTGTGAACACTGCTGGAGAGATTGCTACTTCCGACTCAGACTGCCGAGTAAAACGGTGTTGGGCAGGAAATCTTCATGTGTTTGCAATCTACATCCATGATCGAAATCAACTCAAGGAGACCCCACACTTAATTACGACATGCTTCATGTAAAATTAACCGCTTTAGCCATTGGTTTTCAGCATGACACAGATTTCTCAAAACACCTTCTGCTTGCTTTCACCATCAAAGTCATTGCGGCACTTGGAATCAAATTAATTCAATCAAAACCACACCGCAGCAAAACTTCGAACGACTGACTGACGGAGTTCAAGTGTGGTTGTCAAAAATCAATCGAAGTTTCAGAAGCAAATCACACACACACGCGCACACTCATACACCCGTTTCTCTTGGTCACCGATGACAAGAAACATGCTGCCCAATTGGAAAGGACAACTTTGTGTGTGTGACATGTACAAGAGGGAGACTTGAAAAACAAATTGCGTTGATTACATCAGGATGAAACACGTCACAATCTGGACAAGCTGTGTGACTGTTGGCTGCGAAAGACGTGGATAGGCAGTTTATTGTAATAAAACCCAAGGTCGTTGTTCTTTAGTCCGCGATCTTGGAGGGAATGGCAATGAACTTACGTTTGGGCTTGAAATTTTGTTTGATAAATAATCTGATTCCTTGGAAATATTCAAACCGAGTCTTGATAAGAATTCATTCATTCATTCAGTCCTCTCCGTGCGGGTGGCACATGAGGCGAAGACAACTTCACGCTGGTGGTTCCGGTCTGTCGCTGCTTCCGTTGCCGTCTGCACCGTGAATCCTTGTGCATGTAGTTCGCGTTCCAACGTTCTGCGCCAAGTTTCCTTGGGCCGTCCCCTTTTTTGTTTACCTTGCGGATGCCAGTGCATGGCTACCTTCGTATGCGAACTGGGATCCATCCTGCAGGCATGACCGAACCACGGATGTGTTGTCATCGTTTCCGTAGCAATGTAGTTTTTACGGGATAGGGTTGCTAGCCCTAAGCCCAACCCTCCTCCTTTCTCAGACGGGCTTGGGACCGTCCTTGGCGGAGTTTTGATAAGAATTGGGTACCTAAAAATAGTCCGGAGGCGTATGCAAGGAATCCTATCACCTGCAAATATTCCTCAGCCCGCTTTCTAAGTGTTGATTCTCAATTATCGAGACCTTAGCGTCTGTACAGATTAAACAGCAACAGTATTAAAGTTTCTCTCATTTGAACAATCAAATTATTGCTTTCTAAACAAGAAATTCAGGTAAACTAATGATTCCACGAAGCGTGATCAGTGTTCAGCAGATTAATAGTAGCAGGGCATCTGGTTGAGACTGGCTTTTGCCTTTTTACGACTGGCTCTACCGGTGCATTAATCGGTTTCGTTGTTGACTCAAATCGGAGGCGAGATCGTTATCCAGACTCGTACTCACCTTCGAAAGCCGTAGCCATTACGTAGTCCCAGGGCATCTATATCATCTTTCACAGTTGAGCCAAGTCTGAAATTGACCGTCTTGTCACCAATTACGTGTGGGGGTTTAGAGTCGAAGACATGCTTCGTGTGCGCTGAGTCTGTCTTTCGGAGGAACGTGACCAAACCACTTCCGTATTCGCCGTTGAATGTATTAGTTTGTTGCAAAAGTTTCCGCTGCTC
>JACCGJ010017506.1:0-16766 GCA_013407085.1 Atriophallophorus winterbourni
GCAACTGACGCAATACAACCGAGTTCTGACTATCGTTGCCAGGGCTGCGGGAGAGATTGTTCCTCCCGAATCGGACTGTTTAGTCAGTCGAAAAGCTGCAAAACTTGAACATTCACGCGTTCGTGATGTACATCCATGGTCGACATCGACCGAAGGAGGCCAACAACATATATATATATATATATATATATATATATATATATATATATTAGGATTTGGATGCTTGGATACACGTTATAAGGCTAGATATTTGATAGGTGATAAAAATCAATAATACAGTTAGTCAGAAATTTCGTAATATACATGTGATTAAGGCGGCTAATGATTCGGATACAACATACATTCCTAAGGCCATCCCAACGCACTAACGTACTTTAACGGATTATATAATATTCCAAATGTACATGCTTTCCACGAATATCAATATGGAACAATCAGAACATTTTTGATCTTTCTTTGATATAGATTAGATAAATAATTGGATGAGCTATTTCGATTGTCAACGCCACTAGTAGCTGTCACGTTACCTCAAGGTACCAGTCATATATACATAGAGATTTGCTTAATGATGAGTGAAATTATAGCATATCAATTTTATATATGAAGTTTAATTTTGGTCTAAATCATGGTTCGTTTTTCGAGTAAGAGATTCTACGCTAAAAGATTTGTTTATAAACTGAAAAAGTCGTTAGTCGGATATGTCTAATCTACGAAACTTTAAACACCTGAATTGGGATATGTTCATACTAAAAATGCTAAAGAAGCCCTTTTTGAAAAGGTCAAGAGTTTGCTTACTTAATGAACTATTTAAAAGTTGTAAAGTGTACTACTGAAGGGTGCCATCTTTGAATGTATACAGAAAAACTCTTCATGCACATCACAAAACCAGCAAACGCCAAACGACCGACGACTGAAATAGCTAACTCACGCGAATTCTGGTTTCGTAAGAATTGATCAAAAACGGTTCACGTGCGGAACTGTTGAAAAACTAACAGCTGTTTTCAAGCGATATGTAATTATTGAAGGTCAGTCGAACGTGTCCAATGTAGCAAGGACTCGAATATAACCGTTTTGAACATACAATCGATTAGAATATGTTTAGGACCGATCGTGTATTCATAATGCAAAGAAATTTGAGTGCAATCGGTTAGAGCGGTTTTTGGGTAACGTTTCACTTTTGATACAGAAGCTTCGTCAGACCAAGGGTGATAGTCAGGACAAGGAACGTGATTAAGTAGTAGTCAATCCACCACCACTTATTTGACCTTACCGCTAAACAGCCTATATTACACAGTGAGTCACCTCTCGTGGGAATGACCAGGATCAGTGGTCGATTTGCCTACTAGTGTGCATCCATGTCTTTCTAATCTAAGTGAACACGGTCAAAGTCAGTTGACACAGCGCCCCGCATTTGTAAAAGTACGGTTTGAACATAATTGCCAAACGAGAATCAGCTTGAAATGACGACTGGTGTTGACACATTTGAGATGTATTTTGCTATGAGTCAAATATTGCATAAGAGCGATCCTTTGTGTTCGATTCTTTATAGCTTTCGTATTAATCCTCTAAACATTTTTGCAATCGGATGTTGTTTAGCCCATTGAAATCGGGGTAGGATTAGTAATGCACTAGAACGAGGCACAGAAAATTTTCTGTGAATTTCTTCTTTCGTTAAATCAACAATCGTGTTTGGGGATTAACCGAAGTTTCACTTCAAGTGAGCTGATTTAATTACCAACTTACGCATTGACCATCACTTGAACGATCGATTTGAAATATTTTTGTAAACTATTTTGAGGAGTTCATAGTAAGTCAAAGCGTCATGTATTGGATAACATTGGTGTGAGATATGGTTATTATATTGAGTAGCCACAAAATGCCTTATCGGTTAGTGCTAATCGTAATCATTCGAATGATAAGCACAACATTCAAGTCCGGTAGAACACAACAGCAGGAGGTACCGAAAACCACCGACGACAACCACTGTGAGTCTGCTATTTATCAGGTTTCAGAAAGATAGCACTAGATGAATTCAAGCGAAGTATGACAAGATGGGGAAAGTCAAGTGCTATCGAACGATAGGCAACACGTCAATTTCGGTCAAACAAGCACTGCGTGGCAAGAGCTTGAAGCGTACCGTTTGGCACTAAATTGATTGACAAATCAGACCGAATTGACAACCGGGACAGGACTGTTACAGGATCAGTGT
This sequence comes from Atriophallophorus winterbourni, assembly GCA_013407085.1. Classification (NCBI taxonomy): domain Eukaryota; kingdom Metazoa; phylum Platyhelminthes; class Trematoda; order Plagiorchiida; family Microphallidae; genus Atriophallophorus; species Atriophallophorus winterbourni. The sequence continues at coordinate 2,210 of JACCGJ010017506.1, forward strand.
TGTGGTTGTTGGGTTTGCCCATATAACATGAGGGAGTGTTTTGTTATTTTGTCTTCTACGTAATAAACGACTTTGAATAATCGGCTTCCTATGGTGTAGTGGGATTCGTGGGTGAACGCTTAAGAGAGATTGACCTCAGGGATGATTCGAGACGCTATCGATCTACGTGATGGAAATGTGAGTCAACGTATTTATTGCTGCACCGATGACACGGATTTGTGATTTTTAGCCAGCTGCCATTTCGGGCCTACTCACCCCTCCCACCACAATATGTCGTGTGCATCCATCCTGCTTTTCAATGCCCACTGAACCTAATCTTACTGTCTCTACCCGATAACGGCAAACAGCAGGAAACCGGTAATGGTGTGTAAGTGTGGGGATGTGAGCAGCTCATTAATTTTGTTATCCGTTAGCGCCTCGATCTATTGAACAGGAATCACTATGTGATTCTGGGTTAAAACACTGTGCTTGTTGTACGAACCCTATGTAACAGTGGCATTCATCTATAACTTTGTTTACCACTTACCCACTGTTTCAAGGTTCACTGAACCTAATCTTACTGTCTCCACCGGATGACGGCAAAGGGCCAGAAACCGGTAGTGGAGTGAAATTTCGGGGGATGTGTGGCACACATCAATTTGGTCAAATAGTACACGTTTATAGACTGTTGCTTCAAAAGGAAAATCATCTGCAAACATATTTTGAACATTTTCGACAGCCTTAACAGTTGCCTGCGCTTAAATAAAAGCTCAGCGTTGTATGTAGAATGAAAAAAAATGCTGAAGCACAAAACCTAACACTTTTGAAAATTTCAGGATTTATTTGTGCTCAAAAGTGATGCAGGTGATATAACATGAATAGTTACGTCACCCTTATTCATTCTGTATATTATTGAACATGTTTGCTTCCAAAAGAACTAACATTATTTATACTTTGCGTTATTAAACATTGCGTGACCTGGTGGAATTAAAAGAAAAATAACATGTCTATACACCATGTCTTTTTAAAATAATTTTATTCTATCAAAAGTTTTGATGTGCGAGTTCTGTATATTGAAATTCAGTCAAAATGAACGAAATCCAGAAATGTTGTCTTATTTGTCTATTGGCTCCTTCAACACGAAATATTATTTCATTTGAAAAGCCGCATTGCATTTCTGAGAAATCAACTTTGATGTTAATTTAATATTCAAATTTTAACTAGCTTGCTGTCAATGAGGTCGCTTTTATAACATTTAAACAAAAATATATAATGTTTATAAGAAGACTAAATTAAGCATTTTTAGCTGAGCTTTAGGAGCAGGATTTTTATGAAAAATAGTTCAAAATACTGCATCCATTTGAGTGCTGAGACGGTTTAGAATGTAAGTATTCCGGTAGATAAATAAATTTTGTCATTTTATTGGTTTTCTAAAGTATTAGAACGATTGATTTGTGAAAGTGTTATCAGATACCTCAAGTGCCATGGATTTGGAAAACAACACTAACTTGCTCGCGAATTTAAACGTTTAAACGCAAGTATTAGACGGAGGAGGTTGTGTAGATGCATGATACTTATATATAACTGCAATCTGAGATCGTGTGATCACTCTTTACTGCTTCGAATGCTGCGAAAAGTTGTCATCACCAGAAATCTACTCACGTGCTTCGCAAGTCACCTGTATGAAAGTAAAGCGAATATCACAAAATGACGAAATTTCACAAACATTTGAGGTTACGAGAGGTGTCCGTCATGGTGCAGTTTCCGTTGTAATACTGCTCTTGATATTTTATTTACAACCAGACCTAAATAGGCTGCCGCGGTGGTCAATTCAAAACAAGCTGCACTTCAACTTCCGTAAGTGTAAAATATTGCAATTTGGAAAACCCTTCCATTGCGCATACGAACTCGGTAGTTACACACTTGAGTAGAGAATATCGTAGAAAGAGTAAAAAAATCAAAAACAGTCTGCAGCGCGAGGCAGTCTACTAGCGTACGTGCAGAGTACTCCACTTACTCACGTGAATTTTCGGACGTTTTCTGCTGCACTGATTTTCAAGGGTACTCAATACATACATACATCCAATGCGGACAACTCACTAAAAGCTTGGACAACATGGATGAAAAAAACATCTCGCTACTCGAAATGTTGCGGGATTGTATAATCTACCATTTGAGTATAGTGAGATTACAATTTCAGTTTACTAAAATCTCATAGTGCTTCCGTTTTACATAGAAAAATTTTCCGAAACTAATATTTACCAACATTTCCCAACTTCATGTCATAATTGACATTTTATTTTGCTCGTATCAAAGTTCAAGTTCTGAATTTATTCAAATCCTGTGCGCAAATATTTCTCATCATCCTTGTGTTGTTTTTGTTGAAAATACTGAAAGAAAATTCAAAGTTAGACTTTAAAATCACTTTTAAACAACAAACCAAGATGTTCATAACGAATCTTGGTCGAACGTAAGAGAAATAATCTCCCGCACCGTATGGCTGTTTGCTGTCATCTGATGAAGACCGTAAGAATAGCTTCTTTGAACCTTTTAACAGTGCAATTGTGGCAAGCAAAGATAAACATTGAAGACACAGTACTTTTTTCATCCATCAGCACCTCAAGAGATTGACCAGGAATCACAATGTAATCCTGTGTGTGAACATCGCTGTTCGTTATACGAACCCTGATATACACGGGTCTAAAAGTGTAACTTTGTTTGCCACTATCCCACCGTTGCACGGCTTAAAAAAATTAATCTCACTATCTCCGATTAATTAAGGCGAACAGCCAAAAACCGTTAGTGGTGTGTTAGTGCGGATTATGTGAGCAGCGCATTACTCTTGACATCCGTGAGCGCTTTGAATCCTTGACCAGGGATCACTATGTGATTCTGTGTTTATACAACGTGGTTCGTTGTACGAACCCTATGTAAAAGTAGCATTCAAGTAGAACGTTGGGTATCACTTATCCACTGTTTCAAGGCTCACTGAAACTAATCTCACTGTCTCCTCCGGATGACGGCAAACAGCCGGGAACCGGTAGTGGTCTATTAGTGCGGAAGATGTGAGCAACACATTACTTTGGTCATCCATGAGCGCTTTGTGCGCTTGACCAAGAAACACTTTGTGATTCTGCGTTTATACAACGTGGTTCGCTGTAGGAACCCTATGTAACAGTGTTATTCGAATATAAATATGTTGCTACTTATCCACTGTTTCAAGGCTCACTGTCTCCACCTGATGACGTCAAACAGCCAGAAACCAGTAGTGTTCTTCAATTGCAGTGGATGTGAGCAACACAATACTTCAGGGATCCAAGAGGGCTTCGAATTGTTTCACCAAGAACCAGTGTGATTCTTTGTTTGAACGTTGTGGTTCTATATATGAAACCTATCAAGCAGTGTCTTCAATGTCGAATATATACTAATTAAATATTATTTTTTGTTAAAAGTCGCGTTCCTGTATTGACGCCCGGAAAGTACGCCGGTAGCAATCGAATGCCTTTGTAATTATTGCAAATCATCATGAGTATCTATGACATGACATTTGAATTTCGTTCCGATCGTGAGGATAAATCCTCATTAGCAAATCGAAATCAAACTTGCTGTGTAAACTATGCTATGGCAAACAAGAGGTAAAATACAGTACCGGGAATATTTGGAATACATCACACCATTTGAATGCCTGATTGACTGATGAGTTCAGATTATATAAATAAGCAGTATCAGAGAATCTTTAATTGCATGTATTTCTATCACACACGCAAAGATCGATTTTGTGCTGTTTGCACTCATCAGGTGGGAACAATACTATTAGAAAGTGCATGCCCTTGAAACCGCGGGGAAATGTTAAAAAAGTTGCGCTTGTATACTAATGATGGATAAGGTTTGCTTGACCAACCCATTCAATCAAGCGTCCAAAGACATGTAAAATGGGGTTAAAACAATAATCATAAACAAAAATGTTTATTTGCATTCATTTACATCATACACACACATCCCACATCCGGTTTCGTGTTTTATGCACTAATCATGTAAGCACAGTAGGATCGTGATCCGCATGCGGTTGAAACAGTGGAAGAATGGTAAACAAGGTGCGGTTGTATGCCACTATGGGGTAAGGTTGGTACGACCAACCTGTTCAATCTCATGAGCCCAACACCCATGTAGATGTGGTTCAACACATGACCATAAACGAAAATCAGTTCTTGCATGCACTATAAGCGGTTTGAAAGCGCGAAGCGAAAGCACACGACTGCATTCATGTTTGTTAGCTGTCAAAGATACCAAGCACGACATCAAGCATAGAACACAATAAAGAATATTGTACTTTCTAGAATGAGTTGCAGCAATGTTGAATCGGTTATTTTGTCAGCGTATCCGCTATACACAGTATAAATGGAACATCAGGATGACTCATAACTAACTCTGTCATTAACTAATCAAATTTATCAAAGAAGGCTATATCTAATCGCAGCCAGGTTGTTCAGAACTCCATCGCGCACCATCGCAGGGGCAAGGTATTTATTCAATTTTCTATATCATGTTTCATGTCGAGAATCTTTCAAACATTCACCGAAGGTTCATAATAATCCACTGAGCTGTCTATAAACAAAAAGATGGTGAACAGCGGGTTCTCATTTTTCTGTAATCCAAGTTTAAAAAGGTTATTTCTCATGAGGTTTCGTGTCAAGGATTTAGTTTCTAATCGAGTTTTTAAGCAAAGCTTCCTGTCAACGTGATTCATCATGTATTTTCGTGTGTGTTGAAAAGCAGAACTTTCGCAGACGCTCAAGTTGCTATGATGTATTGATTCCTTGGTAAATTCACACAATCTGAAGCAAAACGGTTCCGCGTGAAAATTAAAATATCGTCCGCAAACAGAACCATTTTTGAGTATATGTTTCATGGCATATCGTTAATATACAACAAAAGTAGGGCAGTCATAGTACAGATCTTTTGTGACTATACGGCAGTACTGAACGAGTTTGACAGCTGTATCGGTTACGTCTCAATCTTAATGGTAACCACACAAGTACAAGATGATTTGATTACAGATTTCAAAGTCCATCAGTTTTGTGTAATTACATTGTGATTGATTTTATTGAAAGCTTTGAATTCATTCATGTACTCTGCGTGAATGTATTATCCAGTATTAAGCACTTTCTTAAGATCGTTACCGCTACAAGACGATTCGTTAGACAGGAACGAAGTAGCCTTGATATAAACTCCGAGCGGAGATAACAAATTCATTGAAACGTGTATTACCATGCTTCTTGAGGTTCCATGCTCAAGAGCCTACGCAACACAAAACAACAGGATGATAATTTCTGTTGTAGAATGAATAATAAGCTGTGAAGACATGAAATAGCAAACCAAGTCTCCAAATTCCTTAAGCAACGAATAGTTGAACAGTTTGGAATGCTGCCGATGACAAAAACTGAGTATATCGAGTGTGTGTTATTGGATTTTCCATTTTCATACAACCTTGGATCGAAACAACTGGAATGGACAACAAAAGAAAAGGACCTCGGCGTATGGATTTGTGGAAGTCTTAAGTTTAGCATGCAATGCGAAGCAGTGTACAACCGAGCTAGCCGCATGCTAGGTATGCTTCGGCGTATTTTCGGACGTTTTCCCCGTTAAACATTCTCAATGCTCACAACCCAGTGATGGATTACTCAGTGCAAGCTTGGGCACCATGGGTACAAAGGAACATCAAGCTGCTCGAGAGGATTTATCACATGGCTACTAAAAAGGTTGGTTGCCTCCGCAACCTACCATATAAGTATTGACTGGCTCATCGTAATTTGGATGCACTGCCTCGCAAACGGGTTTCGATTTGATTTAATTATAACTTATAAAATAATGAACTCAAAGATGCACCATCTGAGGCATCTATTTCGCCTCCGGTCAAGCCATGTCACACAGACTCACCCACTGGCATTTGATATCCCACATTCTCACCGGAACTACCGTCGTTTCTTCTATTCGGTGCGCGTTTGTTTCGTAAGGGACTCCCTACCGTCACATATTGTACAATCATCTAGTGAAATAATTTTCAGGAACAATTTAGATATATTTATGCGTAGTAATTCCACCCTACAGCCCGTTAATATAACATGATCTTCATCCAAATGAATATTTTTCCATCATACTGAGAAAATACACGTTATTTTTTTCTAACTACAAAATTGTCGATCTTCCTAATGCCAAAATTTATTTTGTATATATATTCATTGTCCTTATAACAATATCCTGTGATGTTGTTCAGTTACGAGCTATTTTTATACCATTAATTCCTAAATATGGAATATTGAATCTTGTGTTATATTCTCATGATGCATCAATTTTTGTTAAGTCAATCGAATTTTGAGCCGTCTGAATGAAGAAGACGTTTTTAAGAATAGTTTGCCATAGCATATTTAGAACAGTTTCGATGAGCGTTCCACGATTATCAAGAGCAAATATTCTTTGTTTTAAATTTTGATTTCATTCACATTTTCTTATAGAATTGTTTGTGGTTGACGTTACTTGGAACAAAACGTTTGTAGAATGTTACGGAACAATTAGAAGTGCTACATCTCACGTAATACATTATTATCGACAATTCTGTGAGAGGAGAATTTCACAAATTAAATCTAATATGCATTTCGTGTATATAAGACGAAGCTTGACTTTCGCCAAACAATGTTCTACAAAATTTCCGGTATCCTATTCATAGAACCAACTACCTTTTCAATTATGAATTATTCCCTTTGATCAAAAACAACGTATTTTTTGTTTACAAAACTTTACATATTTTATCGCGAAATGTGTTCCAGTGAAGTAGACAAACGTTATCGATTTGACCAATCGGACTGGTTTGGGAGATGTACGCTTTTGTATCCTCATCTTATTGGCTATCTCCTAATTCGAAGTGGATTGAAAAAAATTTCGCCTGTGGCGTGTAATGTTGCACGGTAGATTGGCATCAGCCATTGATTTTAGCATCATCGCGACAACTTTAACAACTGTTTGTTAAACTCATGAGATACATGTTGCGTTTAAAGTGCAAAATTTGTGGATAACAATGTTTTTCAATGCGATGAATTTTTAAAAAATGGATTCTAACCGCCAACACAAAAAGAAGATTGATGCAAGTGTGACGAGTGAAGAGAAATTGAAGTCAAGGTAAGTACGTTGCGGAAATAGATCTGATAAAATTATCTCTCTATCAATGGTATAAATTCGAGCTAAGCATATCGAATTGAACATTTTGCAGTGAACGAATTTATCGATCGATACGAACTCAAATAGTGTTCTCAATTGATTAAAATTGCAAATAGTTACATTTTCATGAAATTTCTGATTGACCTCCAGATTAAACTGCGTTAAAATTGAAATAAATGCCTCACAATATCGAATGAAAAATCATACCTAATGCTCATTTGAACATATTATTAAACTTTTGTTGGTTGGTGACAAAGCGCGTAGCTTCATTATTAACAACACATGGAAAATATTCCTCCATGAAAAAGAACAAATCTTAATTAGTAAATGTCAACTAGAGTCCATGTGAAAATTTACTGTGCATTCAAATCTCGACATTTGATATTCGGTTAAGCACACGAACATGAACATAAAAGCTCATTTGTATGCATTTCCATCACATACACCCAAGATGATGAGTTTCGTAATGTTTGCACTCATCAGGTAGAGACAGTTAGATCAGGATCCTCGTGCGTTTGAAACAGTGGAATAATGGTGAACAAGTTGTTTTTGTATGCTACTCATGGATACGATTTCTACGACCAACCTGTTCAATCACATTAGCCCCCACTCATGTAGACCGGGTTTAAAACCAATGACCATGAATATAAAAGCTCATGTGCATGCATTTCCATCACGCACCGGCTTCGTGTTGTTTGCACTCATCAGGTAGGGACAGTATGATCAGGTTCAGCATGCGCTTGAAACAGTTGAAGCAGAATGGTAAACAAGTTGCGCAAGTATGCCACTGTTGGATAATGCTGGTATGACCAACACATGAGCCCACACTCATGTAGACTGGGTTTAAAACCCATGACCATGAATATTAAATCTTATTTGCATGCATCTCCATCACACACACAAACCGCACGAACGGTTTCGTGCTGTTTGCACTCATCAGGTGGGGACAGTAAGACGAGGATCCGCATGCGCTTGATACAGTGGAAGAATGGTAAACAAGTTGCGCTTGTATGCCACTGTTGGATGAGGATGGTACGACCAACCTGTTCAATCACATGATCCAACGCTCATACAGAATGCGTTTCAACACATGAGCATGAAAAATGCTCATTTGCATTCATTTCCTTCACACATACACCTACCTGTTTCTTGCTGTTTGGAGGCGTCAAGTAGGAACAGTAGGATCAGAATTCACATGCGCTTGAAACATTAGAAATTTCATATGAAAGTTTCGTTTGTATGCTACTGTTGAATAAGTTTGGTACGACCAACCTCTTCAATTCCATATAAACGGAACTGGTCGTGTGTTTTGTGTATTCTGGAATTACATGCAAACTAGTATTTTCGTATAAAACATTCTATTTTTGAAAATGTCTGGATACCATTCGATATTTTCTCATATAAATATGGTATTGAACCTTGCAAATTATATATGACTGATGAGTGATTGATGTTAAAACCATAGAATTTTGATGATTAAAGAATCAAACTTCACTTTATGTGTTATCGAAACTTGTCCCAATATGATGTCAACCGATGATCTTGGAAAATATAAGGCCCTCAAATGAATAGCATGAAAACAAGCTATCTTATGAAGACTAACCATCAGGTGGAGAGACAATTATGCACAAATAATATCGTGAATTCAGCATAAAAACACTATAAAGAGAGTCGTTCTGAAAGATAGCATGTACAGTTGTGTTCAATCAAATTTCAAAATAAATCAATTATCAAAATCAGTTTGATTTTTTTCTGTGTTAATGCAGCTGTTTTATAAAAAATGTGAAAGTTTAGACAATTTAGAAATTTTATTATTCGTTGGCAAAGATAATTATTTATGTGGAAGACATACTACATTCTTATCTTCCTTGAAAACGCATAAAAATCTCTGCGCCCAATTAGGTCATATTTGTTAAAAGAAATCGTAGATGCAGTTGCAGTTGTATACGAAATCAAGCATACGCACAAACAGCAGCATATATAAAATGACACAACGTTGATCTTTAAAATAATTAGCGCCATAAATCACCCTTTGAATCGTTTTTGCTGAAGTCGTATTACCTTTAATTTAAATTCCCGAAATGTCCAATGTTTTCGATGATTCTGCCATCTCGATGGGGTAACCGCCGGTTAAAATATGTCTAACTTGAACGCCTTGCCCGAAGAAATCCTACAATCGGACATTTAGCCATAATTACGTCGAAGATTAATAAATTCAATACAAATTATGTTCAATTTGACATTCCACATCAACACTCGGAATTTAATATACCATTGCTTCATCCAGTTTACCATCCTGTGATATTTGTTTAGCTGAATTATTTTTTCATTATAAAATTTCTGATTTGTTCCATAATAAACCACATTCTTTTTAATTTTCTAGAAATTTACACCATTTTATTAATCACCATTTAGCAATCAGATCAAGATCATCATAAATTCCAAATATTTTATCATTTCTCCTTAATATTCGGGCGCTCATGTAAATTTTTATCAATTTTATTTAATGGCAAATTTAATTAGGAACCGCTCAAGGAAAAATTTCAAATATTTTGTTCAACGAACATACCTAATTTATCTTATTCATAGTACGGATGTACTAAAGTTCGAAAAACAGCAAGAAACCGCGATTATATACTAAACTTTCAAGATCGGTTAGTTATTTTGGTTGAATGAAAAAATAAAAATATCCTTATGCTTTTGGCCTCCGTCGCTCGATGTCGACCATGGATGTACATCACAATCGCATGAATGTTCATGTTTTACAGCTTTTTGATTGACCAAACAGTCCGATTCAGGAAGAGCAATCTTTCCCGCAGCGCTTGCAGCGATAGTCAGAACTCTGTTGCAGAGTGTCAGTCACACGCTGGCGGCGTGATATGCGTTTAGCAGCCAAAAGCTGTATCTGCTCCACCCCAGCTCGCACACGACACTTTTCACAATGCCTCCAATGTGAGCGGTCAAAAGCAAGTTCTTCCCAGCTCGCGTTCATATCTTTTTTGCAAACGTCTACAGGATGTGGAACATAAAGCCATCATGCGCTCGTGATATACATCCATGGTAGACATCGGCCGAAGGATGACGCCATCCGCAATTAAAAAAATCACAAAACTACACTAAACCAGTCAGTTTTTTATGAACATTTTTTTGAAAAACGACAAAAATTCATAATAAATTGTATAATAATGACTGAATTAATTTAAGTGCAAATACAGCAATGTAAACGAATTTTATCGCGCGATTATTCTGTTTGTTTCTGCTAGCGATTACTCGAATCTGAAACACTCTAACCTAATCACATCGGTTTACACATGTCCTAAGTAGATAAACAAGAATTGTTACTGAAGTGATTTGTTGCACACATCCCCAGACCTTACAGTCTACTACCGGTTTCTGACATTTTTCCGTCATCAGATGTAGAGAGTTAGTTTAAATTCAGTGAGCCTTGAAACAGTGGATAAGTGGTAAACATAGTTTTAATTTAAATCCCACTATTACATAGGGTTCGTACAACGAACCACAATGTTCAAACACAGAATCACAAAGTAATTCTTAGTCAAGAACTCAAGGCGCTTATGGATGTCCAAAGTGATGCGCTGCTCAGGATGGATGAACACGCCATATTGTTGTGGGGGGGTTGTAGACCGGAAATATAGGCTGCCAAGCATCTGGCTAATAATCAGTCAGCAATAAATACGTTAGTCCACATTTCCATCGCGCGCATCGCGATATCGTCTCGATTGAGACTGTTGTACACTAATTCAATTCTTCGCGGTAGTTATGTGTCATTGAAAGAAGACATGTCAATGCCTGGACATGTGGGGTTTATTTTTCGATCGATTTTGTCGCGTTTGTGAACATAAACAACCTGCCATGCATGGACGTGACATTTAGAGGAAGGTTATCATTTACGTCGTCTGTACATTCCAAGTATGCTTTAGTGTTATGTGTAATAAAACACGTTTATCGAAGTAATATGAGACATCTTTTTTCTAAAGATGGGCATGGCTAAATCCCAAACAATTATATAAGTACACTAGTTAAATTTTAATTATATCACGATTGAGCTTGCATCATTGTATAAATTCACTTAGGAATATTATGTTGTATATTCTCAATTAATAAGCCTAACAGATAGATCATTTCGTTACTAAAAGATCAAAGACTAGTAACTTAATTCAGTTAATAGAATAAATGTTTGCATCTAGTGAAAGAAAAAACAATAATTGAAATATCTGAAGTTGCTGTTAATTTAAATAAAACTTTCCAAACCTGTTTAATTCTTTTGAACACAAATTTCTAATGCTTGATACAAACACAAAAAACAAAAACACAAACACAATACAACACACATATATAGAATATATGTATATTATCTATATTATTATTATAGTATTATATAGTAATTCATAAGTTTGGCTAGGAACTATGAAACTTTATGTGGGCCTATTGATTCCCTCTCTTCTCTAGATATTATATAGATGTCATAGTATTAGATATATATATATATTAATTGAACTATAATTCAATTCTGGTGGTGTCAAAGGTAATGGCTTTCCAACAATGAAAGCTGAAATCTTGAAAAATTAAATCGAATTAGTCACTTATTAAAAATCAAATAAAAATATAACATGAATCAATGTTGATTTTAGCTTTGGAATAAAAAATTAACATAGAGTTTTAATCTTCCCCAAAAACATTGGTGCGTCGGAATATTGCGGCAACTATATCGAACTGTCGCAGCTCATCTAGAATAGAACTTTCGTTCACAAAAATGTCGTGTTCGCGTTTATTTGTGCCATTTTTATCTGTTTACGTGCTGATGACAATGAATATTTTGTAATTTTGTAAATGATCAGTCAGGAGGCTGACCAACTTAATATTGTCCAAATTACATAATCCAGAAAGGAGGATTGTATTTTTATAGAATACCATTTTTAAAATGTTATCTGATGTGATCGAACACAGACCGACGGTCCGAAAACATTGGCATATATCCCGTTTTCTGTATGTTATTAAACCTACTGAAGTAGCAACCAGCAATAAAATATGAGAATAAATTCCGTTACCAAAGGTTCCTATGCTGTTTCGCGTCTATATTACGGTATGCCGCCATCAGCAATATATGAGATGGCGATAAATACACGGTTTTGTTACTTGCTCCTTATTAAGAAATGAGTATGATATGAAGTAAAGCCATTTCTCTGAGTATTTTGTCCAACCTAGCTTCAATTTAACACTCAATATTACCGTCTAATCTTATTTTCGAAGAAAACGTATCAATTGTATTTCCAATACCGAGAACTGAGGCTCATATTCCGAAGTTGAATGTATTAGAAATTACAATCTCGACATTATAAATCATCGCCAATTGCATGGTACCAGATCCATTGTAAAACACTATCTAATAATACATAGGGTATGTTAAATATGCTTGGTTTTTATTAGGACAAAAATATTCGGATTGGAAATCCACTTTGAATTCGCCAAGAGTTCAACTCCATAATTTTTGTCGCACTGCGTCATTCACATGAAGTTGAAACAAATTTAAACTAAGATTTACCATTTTTCCCCCAAGACAGATGTTGACCTAAAGTTGTTGTTGTTAAATTTTGGGATTTAGAATTTTAATTTTTCAGAATGATTTCCATTGCTTTTAAATGGTAACCAGGTGAACCATGTAGTTCGATGAGCTACATTTGTAATTTAAAAGCATAATTGAATAGATTCAAACAACAGAGAACTTCAAACGATTCTTTAATGTGTGCTATGTTAGTAGAATGACTCGTTACCGATTACCAACAAGCTAAGGTAATTCCGCTGTTTGTCATCAACTTCGATGTGTTCCATTGATGTAGAACACAAGTGCATGATGCTGCCGTAATTTAAATCGTTCCAGAAGGATTTAAATTCTACTGTGGAAATAAAAATCGATATCATTGTGTTTATAGAGGTAGGTATAACTCAATCAAGTCGGAACTTGGCAGTTGACTATATCAAGTGATGATGGAAAGAGATACAACCTTTTGACAAAATAAATTTTGTATTATACATCCTGTTTGTCAATCCACATTATTCACTCTGAACATTGGAGACGTCAGCCTTACTTTGAAGTATGGTATGATGGCAAACAGTAGGTCACAGGGAAGCAGATCCTGTACATTGTCTTGTGAAACCAAACTGAGAGCTGAGAGTGACTCAGATCGATGGTCTGTATGAGTTGAAGATGTGTTACTGAATATGTGAATAAAACGAGCATTTATTGAACAAAACAAGGTATTTTAATGGAAAATAGAGGTTTTTACGCGAATGTTGGTAGCTTTTGTTAACAGATAGTTACTCTCAAGTTTTCATTAATCGTTCCCCACTCATTGTTTGCGCGAAAGGTTGATGATAAAAGTGGACACAAGATTGTTCAGTTTGCAATCCATCTTTTTGTAGATATTCCATTTTCGCGTGATATATATAAAACACACTGGTGTCTGACATTCGTCTGTACTCAGATCAATACGCTTGGTCTCCTTCAGTCGTTGTCGAACTATAGTCAAATCTTTCATCATCACTAAAAATTCCGATTAGGAGAGTGAAAAATAATTTGATGTGATATTAGCGATATACATTAGTCACTCAATTGGCGTCATCTACGTTTGACAGTCGAGAACATCACCTGCATTACACAGCTTGGACATGATACTTCAAACTGTGTCTTAAAAATAACATTTCTATATTTCGTCCTTTGAAAGTGTTAGGGTCAATGTCTAGAAGGTTTATATCTCTATTACAAACATTTTGTACACCACATGCCGTCTGCCTAAAGGATGATTTTATTATTCCTACTTTATATCGAAGGAACTTTTGGGATAGGATATTTGTAGTTCTATGCTAATTACCCCGCCAGATTCAAAAGGTTAGATATTGATTTTGATATATATCGATACACCCGTTATTCTGAAATGTTGCAAATTACATTGGTTTTATTAATGATACACTAGATAGATACAGAAGTTATAGATATAGATATAGAAAGACATATAGAAAGATAGATAGATAGATAGATAGATAGATAGATAGATAGATAGATAGATATATAGATAGATAGATAGATAGATAGATAGATAGATAGATAGATAGATAGATAGATAGATAGATAGATAGATAGATAGATAGATAGATAGATAGATAGATAGATAGATAGATAGATAGAATGACAGATAGATAGATAGATCGATAGATAGATAGTTCGATAGATAGATAGATAGATAGATAGATAGATAGATAGATAGATAGATAGATAGATAGATAGATATGTAGATATATAGATGGATAGATAGAGAGATAGATAGATTGATAGATAGATGGATAGATA